>JBBPRQ010000150.1:0-56574 GCA_038093095.1 Boletus insuetus
TATATGCTAATGGGATAGAATATAGGAGAACGGTAAAGACTGTTATGATGTCATGTATGACGTAGTGAGGATCAAGTAGGATCATTGTGATAGTGTGATATAGTGAAAAGTAAAAAGTTCTTTACATGTTCCACATCTGGTCAAGCTTCTTGCCAGTCTACAACCCCACCATCCAACGCATGCTGCACTGAACATCCGGGTGTACGTTGTTTTCTACGCCTTGTACACACCGTTCATTCATTCTATTGTAGGGCCGACTGTTGCAAACACAGGTATTCTTCCGCCAAATATGCCCTCTTTGTGATTCACTATAACCCCACAAGTTCTGGGACACCAACGTACATGATAGTCCTGCAGATAGCTGGACCATTCACGGTGAGAGTTTGTTCTGCAGAGCAATACCGTCAAACTTTCTTAGGCAGTTTTCAGGCTTGTGGAATGACAAGTGTGTTCGCTAGAAGGGATGCGTGCATCCGGTACTCAACAGTCTCCCACAGTTGTGATGGCACATACCAAGAAAACTGTGATCTGTCGCGTGCCTACGATGTCGCCAAGGTGTGCAGTTCCTCTGGGATACTTCCAAGAGGAACGTCCAAGTGATCTCGTCCAGCTTCTCTCAGAGCAGGGCGCTACTTCTACGTTGGACTACATGAAACAATACTGGTTGAACGCAGATGGTACCAACGAGGAACTCTGGAATGTACGTCGTCTTTCAATCGTATAGATGTCTCACTGATATCAGTCCAGCATGAATGGTCGGCACGTGGCACATGCTTTAGGTAGAAACTACATCATCTCGTCTCCATATGGTTTCTGAAATCGGGTTCCTTACAGCACGCTTGAACCTTCTTGCCTGTCTGGCAGCCCTCAGGGAGCCGAGGTAAGTTGCCAATAAGCCGGGATCGCGCACGCGGTTGACTTCGTCTTCGCGAAGGCTGTGGCATATTGCCAGACCACTGTCAAACTGTTCCAGACTCTCCCCACGTACACATGGCTCGCAAATGCTGGTATCACGCCTTCCACCTCTCAAACATACCCATTGTCGGATATCCTTTCCGCACTTCAGACAGGTTCCGGAGGTGTAAGTACATGCGTATAATGTGGTGCTTGTAGTTGAGATTATTCGGGCCTAGTACACTCCTGAGGTTGGTTGCACCAACGGTAGCCTGAACACAATTAGTTGGTACTTCAACCTGCGGGGATCAGTCATCGATGGCAACTTCATTCCCATCAGTGAGTACATTTACTTCCAAAATTCTAGATCCCGGTTACTGATAATCATGTAGACTCCCCCGGATCTGGCTCTTGTCCAAGCAGTGGTGTTCGCTACCTCCCCAAATCAGGCTGAATGACACACTACTTTCATGTACTGTAGTTATCATTCCCTAGTCATCAGCTCGTTGACGAGGAAGGTTTCTGGCCATGATGATATTTTGCAGGCAATACATGATCAGTCTGTATCTGACACTGGCGACCTCATCGCACTCGACCAAGACGACTTGAAGTGGTAGCAGTTCTTGCATGAACTCGGCTAACTTGCAGGGCCACCGAGCCTTGGCTTTTTTCGGAGTATCAAGAGCACATTGACACTGGCAGCAGTTAGTCCATATCGCACGGTTGAAACTAGCCCTGCATGGGCTGACAATACATAACGGGGTAAGTTGGCAACTTGGCACTAGTACGAACTTGGCCGTTTTCATTCAAGTGTGTTACTCTCCGGGTGGTTCAGGTACAGACATATGTACCTCTGTCCATATATCCAAAATTTGCAGTCACTGGATGGCCCAGACCAACTCGCTACCGCCGCTGGCTAGGTATTGGGTAAGTTGGCACTCCGCTAGTGAACTTGGCTGTCCTCATCCAAGCGTAATGATGCCGGTTAGGTCAAGTACAGACTTGTCACTGCACGCATTTATCTAAAATTTGCAATCATGGACGCATGGGCTAGTAAGTATGAGGTAAATAAAGGGAACGACCAGAATATGTGGCGAACATCATTCACCAGCGGGTATAAGAACAAACCGCTCACTGGCTTTTTCCTTCCAACTTGAACCACAATGCTGGACTCGCAAAATGTGAGTGAATATTAAAGCAGGTTTCGTTAATTAACACCATCCGCTGCGGCACAGATTCAGACAATTAGGACAATCGTTCGTTTGCTTCTCAAGGAGCAGAATATCTCCTACAGAGTCCCTCCGTTTGATGGCCAGCTCTACCAGGAGTCTATTGACGAAGCAGTGCGACGTGGCTACCCCATGGAGGGTGACCACTCCTTGAGGAGGTACTTGCAGGATGGCGTCAAATATGTAGCAACAGCCGCCAGGCACTATACTCACCGTCCAACCCAAGTGTGGATGGTGCTCTACATAGCTGCTACATACTACGTCGACGATGTGCCTTTCCGTTTCCCTTCTGAAATTCCCAAACTCTATCTGTTTAACGACCGATCCGTCAAGAGGCAAGAACAAAGGAACGTGGTCCTCGACTCACTTGCAGATATCACTTGCGGAGCGCCGGAATTCTTTCGACCTATTCTCTCTAATTTAATCACCACATCAACTCTGGACCTTGTCACTTCCATCTTGGTGGACCTCGAGACGGCGTCCATGCAGGTACAGTGACCGTTTTATTAAGTAAGAAGACTCAATTGACAACTATGATGATTAATAGATCTCTAGTGCTGCCAGACAATATCATACTTACCAGCGAAGTTTGTCTGGCTTTGCGGAGGCTTTCGCGTTCATGGCGTTCCCACCTGAAGTCCCCTTGACTGTGTACATTCAGGCGCTGCCGGAGGTATTACAGTTTATAAATGAACTGAAGTGCGTGTTTGTCTCGAGGCATATCTGACACTTCTTCATGACCTATTATAGTGACATATTGTCGTTCTACAAGGAAGAGCTTGCGGGTGAGAACATAAACCAGATCTCTATCATGGCAGCTCGGAACAAGGAATCAAAGCTGGAGATCCTCAGGCGAGTCGTGGACTCAATCATGGATCTCTATAAGACGATCTTGGAGATCTTGGAAGGCTCCCCGGAGGCTAGTGATGCCTTTAGGCGATTTACCGTCGGGTTATATGATTTCCATTTCGCCGTGGAGAGATACAAATTAGAGGACTCGGACTTGTAGACGAACCCATCAGTTTCGGATTTGCGGGATGCGTGCCTTCATGTTCAACGCAGGGGGCTAACCCATGCTCGAGAGACATGTTCGGATTCATGTACATACTACTTAGGGCTGTAGTTGATAATATACTCCAATGTCACAATAAAGTATAAGATAGCATACGTCCATAAGATTAACGATCTGCGCGCACTGTCGGACTGCCTGGAACCACGATCCCAACCCTCTCTGGTCGGATGGGAGGCACTACCCCATAGTCGTCCAGACAGAAGCAAAGTGGTTTCGATGTCAAAGGCTTGGACTGAGCGAATAGTTCTTGCAAAGACATCATACACGATGAGAACTCAGTTCTATGCCGTGTCTTCAATACATCTCTCAAGGTCGTCTGCGCCTGCAGATCCAAGTGATCAACAATGTCGAAACTGGGAATATGGACATACACTCACAAGTTGTTCTGTCATCCAGTCGAGGTATGCCGTCAACCGGTGGACGTTGTCAAGCGTCACTTCCAATCCGGCCACAAATGCTTGCATCCTGTCCTCAACAGAGGTAGTAGGGTGTCGAATGATGCCTTTCCACCACCAGATATTTAGCTTTTCCTCGGCACTTCCAGTAACATGATGATCCAATGCTGACGGCGACAACTTGAACTCTTGATAGACAACACGAAGATGTTGTAACAGTCGTCTAACACGTGGGCGGGCAGCCGAGTATTCTAAAAGGAGGTTCGAGGCAGTGCGCCAGTATATCGCATGTAGATGTACGTCTTGGTGCTCCCTATGTGTCGAGGAAGCATGTGAGGTCATAGGATCGGAGATGAGGTCACCCAACTCTTCCAGGGCAAGAGTAAACTATAGCGAGCATCAACAAATATAGATATCCAGTCAACAGAAGGGACGTACGCTTCTGCCGATGAAACTGCCAGACGTGAAGTCGAGCAGAGAAGGGTCGAGAAATTCTGTCAGATTTGCTATTGTGTCGACCTCTTGGACGAGATGAGGTAGCTCGGAGAGGTTGTGTCGAACTACGACCCTCGGAATACTGATAATGATGTATCAATTCTATTGGCTGTCGCGAAACGATCAGACGACTTACGTTGCTCGATGTGTCTCGAGGAAAGCACGGAGCGGCAAACCGAGACCGACGCTTAAAGACGACAGAGCCTTCGCGTGTTGAATTTGCTCCGAAAGGAACCGTAAAACCGCAGCATGTTGATCGCTTGGCTCACATGAATAAGGATTCACGTGGCAACGCAGAGCTCTCGTTGGGGGTGGAAGGGGAAATCGCGACATTGTTATCCAGGCATTTGGTTGTCGAGGTAACTCGGATGCATACGAGGACTGTGTAAAACGATTCAGCTCCCCCAAGCAGACGTCCATCGACTAGTAATTACCCATTCAAGGAGTCCCCAGATAAATAGACAGAACGTGACGATCCCCGCAACGGTTTTTGCAAGCTCGTTAGTCGAATAGAACAGACTTTCAAATATGAGGCTGAGCGGGGAAAGGTGAGCGCTGCGGCAGAATGGTCCTCGTGTAGTGATTTCGTGTCTCCGACGGCAAAGACGAGACCCGTATTGCTGTTGCATAGGTGGACTGAGCGTAGAGATCCGGTGCTGAAGGATAGCAATGTCGAGCGCCGGCCTGACGGGAGTTGAGTAGTAGGATGTGTCGGTAGGTGGTGTAGACAACGTCGGGCTGCTTTCTGGCGAGGTTGATGGTGTCGCAAGTGGTCCGCGATGAGGCGTTAATCGGATAGGTGTTCGTGAGGTCATGCCAATGGAATCGATATTAGATAGCTTGGTCCACGAGGATCAGCATAAAAAGTTAGGGTAAGCCTGGGACTGAACCAGCCAGTCCTTTTGTGAGGATCGTCAGCCCGCTGGTGGGGAGCCGGGTGCGTATTTATGAATCCCCATCAGACTCGTCCGCCTAGATATACTGAACAAAAGAATCCAGTTGCCCCGCCCGTGCATGCGAAGACGGCGCGAAGTACGTGAACGTGGAGACGCGAAGGTACCTTGGCTGTAGTGGCTATTGTGAAACCATGGGGACGAGTAACGCACAGGCGACGAACTTGATGGTATCAAGTGAGTCACATCGTCGAGTTTGAGCGAGACAATTACCGTGTGCCATATAAGTCAAAATAACCCCTGAAGGATTTTGGATTCCGTCACCATGTTTTTTCATATAGCGCCAACATAACAAAACAAACTACACGATAAATTAGCAGGATCCACAGCTACTCAACACGGCTAAGCAGTGGTAACGGAGACAGAGTAGCTGTTGGTCAAGAGCTCAGCAGAGCCAGTGAACGGTTCAGTCCCAGACTCGATAGACTGGAGGTAGAGGGAAGAGGAAACACCCTCATTATCGATGATCCAGGCTAATTACACGTCAGAGCGGTGGATGATGTATTCAGCAAAAGGGATCTCACTGAAAAACTCATTCAAGTCAGCGCTGAAGTCGTTTATGTTACCGTCCTGGCTGACAAAAGAGATTGTCTCCCAGTTGCTGTTGGGACCCTTCCAAGCGTTCCAGGTGTAGCCAGCGATGGAGACATCCGAAGTCTGGAGAGAGCCGACAGGTTGGATGCTATCATGATGGTGAACAAGGCGATGAGAAAGCCTCATGTCATGTAGACTTACCCGCCAAGACCAGAGAGCCAGATCATAATCTCGTAAGAAGAGGTGGAGGATGCCTGGGCACCATTAGCAGTGGTACCGATCCAGATGTCGTAGGAGACATCAGCACGAATTCCAGAAGACTCGGTGACGTATCCCCAGTTCCAGGTTGTAGGCGCAGAAGTGACGTCGCTCAACTATCATACGAATCCAACTCTGCACCCTCTCCAACAAGCGCGACGAACAACCACGTACCAGCATACCCTTGGCAGTGGTCGACTCGACGTTTGTGTCTGTCAATGGATATAAGCGCCGGACAATTGACGCAATGTAGAGGTCCTACAAGTCTTGACATCATTCTCGTTGTCAGTCCAAGTCCAAGTGGTGGACCAAGAGATGTCATTGCCGGATGTACCGATCAGCGTCGCGGACTGGTTACCCGTGCCGTCAGCTGGAACGTGGTTTCAGTCAGCCGTTCTTCAGCTCTGTCATCACATTACTCACCAATCCCCCACTGGTTGTTGCAGAGTTCGTAGTTACCCTGAGTCAAGCAAGCATATTGACCAGTAAGGGTGGTTTGACCCCTAGCCAAGGCGAAAAGGCAAGTAACGAAAGCGAACGAGAGGAACATGTTCGTTCCGTTGACTGATCCTGAGGAACTTGAAGCTAGCTGCCATAGTACAGCGCTCTTTATAGGCCCAACCACAGTGTCATCTAAGCTGTTATGCGGCGTCCTTGTGTTCATGTTGAACAAATTCAGAGCGAGATTTTCCCGGGAAACCTAAAGTTAAACAAACCTTTCTCATAGGTATCCCTGGAGTCGTCGTTTAAGACTGCTGGATCCTCATGCAGCTGGTCACATGTAGGTGGTTTTTGTGTATCCCGAGGAAAAACTGCGCAACAACTCCGACATTGACACTTGAACTTCATGATTGGTGGTGCCTCCAGAGCCCTGTCAAGTTTGGTCCCATGGAAGCATTGTATTATCCAGTCGATCACCATAACTGCCGATAACTCTCAGAAGAATGTCCGACAGGAAAGGAGCTACAAGCTTCGGTCCGAAGAACGGAGAATTCGCCGCCGTCCATTACACCTCAGCCATCGAAATACACGTTTGCGATTGGGCCAAAGCAACAAGACGATGGGAATAAAATAACTGCCAACACGCCTGCGTGTCTGTATCATTTTCCGTTTTCCAATGCGTCACCGTCGTATTCGTGTGGAGCTTGTCCTTAAATATAGTATACGATGTCTAGAAAATGAGTGAATACAACGCTAGTGAGGTTGGGCAGCCTTACTGGATCGGTTAGCTAACTGCAGTCCTTTGGCTACCGCTCACGAATTCGCAGTGATGCAAACACGGATTTGCTCTTCTTGATTACCATTCGATCTCCGACAGGTTCGACGGCTTCAGAGTCCGAGGCTGGGTGTTCTTGAGGTGGAGATGTAGTGAGAAATTTCGTCATGACAGCCCAGAGGCTATTGTTACGCATGTGAGCCTCGTCTTGGAGGACTGACTGGTCGGCGATGCGAGCTAGTCTGCGGGATTCATCTGTGTCGCGTCTGGAGACAATACTGCTAGGTGGCGGTCGCTCGTCTGCCCAAGCCCACCCCCAGGCTCCACTTGAAGATTCCAGCCCATCTCTCAACGCCTGAGATGTCTCCTTTTGCTTTCCTGATGTTCGCACAAGTTGCAACTCCTGCAATTGTGTGAGGTTTCTCTTGATGTCCTTTTTAGCAAGGTCGATATTGCGCGTCCGGGTCCTCTCTATCGTCATCAATTCTTTCGCGTATTTTTGGTCGAAAAGGGCTTTTCCTTCAAGATAACGACGCATAGTCCTCTCCGAGAGAGCCCCAATAATTTCTGGTGGCACGTGCAAGGCATCAATCTTGTCGATGGACTCCAGAGGTCTGATTATGCCCTGAGTAGATACTCTTTCGCGGACCATGCCTTCCTTCCAGGGTGGGCAGCCCTGCCGAAGTTTAAAAAGCAAGTACAAGGCGTTAGCTTCGTGCAAATACACACTACGATTCGTGGGACAAGACCTACCGCTTCGTCAGAGTAAACGCCTGCTTCACCAGCATACCGTACCCCCGCCATATTGATCATTGACACGCTCCGTTGTAATTTACCGACTCTCTGGGCATCCTGGGAGCGCAACAAGTTACCTTCACCTCGACTGAGTTGCTGTTCTGAAGTAGACCTCGACATCGATTCTCGTACTGATTTCATCTGGAAGGAGAGGAACACAGGCCAGGAGAATGACGGGGGCAGATTAGATGAATCTGGAATAGATGTCGGTGTGCCAGGAGCGCTGCGCGAACCGCTCTGAGTGCCTGGCGACTCACTTGCAGGAGCATCGGAAGGTGGACTGGAAACTTGTCGGATAGGCGAACCGATAGGGAGATCCTGGCCCACGGGACTACCAACCAGATGGCGCGGGGCCGGGGCGATCACTTCTGAGGAACTTGGCGTAAGCTCCTTTGACGACAGCATTCCCGTAACGTGCTTCGTGAAAGTGGCGATAGCACGATAACAGTATTTTCCTGGGGTCGTGAAAGGAAAGAGGATCGGCAAAACATGGGCAGTATCTGCGAGGAAGTTAGTTTACGTTTGGATTTTTCATTTGCTGGATGCGCACCGTCATAGACCTGAAGATGAACCTGTGTGGGCCCATGACGTCCCTCTATGCCCACCAATGGTGGATACAGTGCACGGGCTTCATCCCTCGGGGGAAACTTCGAAGGATCGCGCGCCTTATGCGCTCTTAAGAAAAAAAAAAGTCAGGCGTTTCCCCTGGCCATGACGGTAACAATTAACTCACGAATAGATAATTTCGTCTCTAAGTACTTCCTTGTCACTCGCAATGACAAATAAAGGGGGGAGCCCACCCAAGTATGAAAGGGCGGGGCTCACAAGAGGATGCCCGAGAAGACTGTTCTGAGTATAGAGATGGATTTGGGAGTCTATCTTCAGTAGTTCTCCTGACTTGGTCTGCAGAGAAATAGTTTGATCGTCCTTTTCGTCAACTGGGGGTAGTGAAGCGGTAGCTCCGACATCTATAGGCATATCACTTGATACTGAACTCTCATCGTCGCCACGATCTTGTGTAGGTTCCGGAGCAGCTGCATCACCGGCTTTATTCCCAGTGATAGTGACACGGACGATTTGTCGAATTTTCCGCCGAAGCCCAGTATGAATTCTGCGGGTCATCTCCTCTGACGGTGGGGGCCATAGAGCACTGGGCTTGTGGAGAGATAATCCATACAAAGGGATAACATCCTGATTGACTCATGAGTTTGAACGAACATACAATAGAAGGACGAATCCAGGCTCACCGTGGAAGTATTGGTGTGAATACTCGGAAAAGAATGTGTTAGATCACACCAAGGTGAGACCAGAACACCGCCAGCGGGTAGTGGCTGTCCAGTATCGCGCAATACTTGGAGTAGAGCAAGAGTAAGTCCACCCCCTGCAGAATCCCCCGCGACCACGATATGTGATGGTTTCACTGGTTGATGAGGTGCATCAAGAGGAGGCTTGATCAAATACAGGTCTATGAATACTAAGGTAAGCCCTTGCAAAGACGCTACTGACCACACATACAGGCTGCAACCAAATCCTGAAGTCCGCAAGGAAATGGATATTGCGGAGCCAGACGGTAGTTGATAGCTAAATTCATTTGATAATTATCGAAGCAAACTGATTGCATGGAACACCTACCGAACACTCGGCCTTTGATCTTTCTTGCAAGTCGCTGAATGCAGTGTCTAACAAGCGAGGCATCTTTAGCGCGCAATCAAAGTAAGGTGCGAAACAAGCTACCTCTCCTGATCGAGACTTCCAAAGTAGTAGCCCCCTCCGTGCGCCCATAATATACAACGCAAGTCGTCCCCATCTTCATCATCGATGTTGCTAGGTTCTGAGGTCGAAGAAGGCATAGCTTCAGCCGCGTCCTGCGAAGAGCCACTGTTTCCTGCTTTCTTCTTCTCGAACGCCTTGCGACGTTTCTTGGTTCTTTCCCAGTCTTTCTTGGCGGTAACCCATTCTCCGGCAATTCTGGGGAACGGTTAATTCCAGTTCGATATCTCAGGCCCGACCTACCCAGTGACACCACGCACTTGCCACCATTTAGTACCACCCACTAGAAGAAACACATGCTCCTCGCCCCCAAGTACTTGGATGAGCAATGTGGCCGCCTCGTCACAGCAAGACATTGGTACAGTGACCCGAATGACGTGGACCCAAGGCGGAGACGGGGTCCGGGTGTTAGAGAATTCTTGGAGCTCTTCGACTGGATGGCTATAACCCATGAAATGCAGATCTTGGGAGAGAGTAGGTTAATCACTCACTGGGTGGCAACGTCGAAAAATCTCTGTAGACGCTACATTAAGAACAAGCTGGGGACGAGGGTGTGGCGAGACATGCCTTGGCTATATTGAATGCCGCATCGTAAAGAAGCTCGTCTTGTCGAAGTTGAGTGAATGGGAGGTTGACATCCTCTGCCTTTTCTTTCTTCAGACGATCGAAGTAATGCTTGAGAAGGGTGTCCAAAGCGATTGGACCAAGCTTCAAGCCAGCCGTGCGAGTAAGAGCATTGGGCATCTGAGGGTAATCTGATCCGAGTTATGGCCGCTGGCAGGAGGAAGTGGTCGATCAAGAAGTGAAGATTAGGCTGTGCATGTCAGCGAGAGAGTTGGCTAATTATTACTGCACTGCCCATGATGTCGAAGTCACGACGCCACGGCATCTTTGATCATCATTGCAGCCCTCTCCATCTCTATCAAGCCTTGATTCCTCACCACATCTTGAAAAGATGAATGTGCCCTCAAAAGGAGTAGACGCTAGTCCCGCCAAGAAGCGCGACAATCTCAAAAACATCGCAGACGCCACTCTGCAGGCCATCGAAGCAGGCTACATCCGCCTTGCCGACAGCCACCTTGACTTGGCCGCGAAAGTCAGGTTCTCTAACCACAACACACGCTATTATCCCCCCGAAGATCTCTCTTTATCCAGATGGGCTTTGGACGTGCCCAAGTTACCCCCAACCAAGACCAAGATCTCGATTTCAGAGATCTCGACGCTAGATGGTGCTCGTCTCCTATACGACAGCTTGTCCAACTCGAGCAGCTTTGGCAGAATCGCAGTGCTTAATTTTGCTTCAGCCACTCGTCCGGGCGGCGGCTTTATCAGTGGCGCTCAAGCGCAGGAAGAATCCATCGCTCGATCCTCCGCTCTGTTCCCTTCCCTCATGACAGACACAGCTCAACAGTTCTACAGACTGCATCTACGAGATCGTCAGGGCGGGTTCTACCACCATGCAATGATACACTCACCCTCTGTCGTCGTGTTTCGAAATGACGCCGGAGAGTGGGTGACCCCTTTCGAAGTTGATATCCTCACTAGCGCTGCGGTTAATGCGGGTGACGTCCGGAACAAAAATGGTAGACACGCAGACCAGGCCAAAGTCGAGGGCATGATAGAGTCGACGATGAAGGAGAGAATGGGCAGGATACTGTTCCTGATGGAGCAACAAGGAGCAAAGAACCTCGTTTTGGGAAGTTTTGGTACGGGCGTGTTTCGAAACAGCGTAAAGATGGTGGCTGGGATATGGGCAGACTTGCTGACGGGCAAGGACGCGAGATACAGGTCCTCATTTGATCGTGTCGTATTTGCGATCCTCGGGACGAGCACGTTCACTACATTCAAGAAAACATTTGAGAATCCAGCTAGATCATAGGTATGGGTACTCACCAGGGTTCAAGTTGAAAAGAATGTGTGTACTACATTTATTTGATTTGTGACGTTTGACAATTTGCGCTGCTCTGAACTTTCGGACTTGAGTTAGTGCTTTCCAAACACCATCATCATACCGTTGAATGAGTCACGTTCTAGGACTTGTCGCTGGCGACTTGTCAATACCAACAGACTCGAATCAGCAACTTGAATGCCATCAGTGCCCATACCCAGGGCGGCAAAGGATAGCAAACTTGGCCCTCCCCGGGAACAAGCTGCATCGAGCCTAGAATCTCTCCCTTCAAGGTGTAGGTTCAGCTCAAAGACCTCACTTTATACAATCCCCAGGGCTAGCCAACATGCTAGTAACCATGCAGGTGTCCGGCTCTGGGAATTCGTTGATTCCTCTATAGCAGAGAACCCACAGAGTATGCACTTTGGTTCGAAAATTCCCTCGATCACCGAGTTTGACTTTTCAACCCGATTCGGAGTTCCACGGAAGAACTTGAAGTGAAGCAGGTCAGTGAGGTCAGTGTATGAATCCGATGGGGACCTCTAGATCCAGGATTGAAAGATCATCGCCATATCAGGAGCGTCTTCGAGAAGGGAGGCTTTGGACTGCGTTGGATCACGATAATATTGTACCATTCCTTGGAATCATGACCGCCTCCGACGTGTCCCGTTTTTCAGCCCGCATTAGTGTCGCCTGGCCCGTATTATGAGAATAGCTTTCCAGTGAAGAAGTATGTTGCAAACAACCTTGGCATGATGAACGAAGACATCCAAGGTTGCGTCGCACAGTCGTACCAAACTACAAGTCGTCTGGCCTTCCTGCATGGCCGTCGGGTTACCTGACACCTTCCGACACATGGCCCCCGAACTTCTGCCTGAGCTGGCCACTGCGGCAGCAATCCAAGCCACAACTCCAACTGGGTATTCATGATCGCGGCGACGGAAGTAAGATCTCCCAATGGTACCTGCTCTATCTCATCACCTCAGGAACAGTCCGTTTGCAGTTTTCTCGGCGAAGCAATCGTACCACACTCTTGTAGACGATGTCATGAAAAGACACGGAAGGCTCAAATACAATGACTACAAACTCGACTCGTCAGAGAAAGTCTGGATAAATATAGGAATTAGAACCCTGGCGAAAAGCACTCCGTGATATAAAGGGCTTCTTGGATAAACACGGGTAGTTGTGGGTAGGAGCAGTGCATTACTCAAGCGAGAATGATCTACAGCCTAGACCTATTATCGATGATGTAACCTTCGTCCTCAAGAACCGCCATTGCGAGGCGTCCCGTTACGGGAAAGAGCAGATGGTGGATATGTGCATGCTCAGAACTGGCTTGACGTCTGGCAAACCTGGCTGCGATTCCCTGCGCGATAACCGCCAACTACGAATTTGTTGTAAACAGCGGTGCGCAAAGACTCAATAACTGAACTCACTCGGAACAACATCCAACTACGGACGAAAACCATCCCTTCGATCGGGTATGGTTGATTGATGAGACGACAGTATTCACGTTCTAGGTCTTCCAAGGGTATCGGCACGTCCTTTGTCGTATTCTTGAATGATTTGAGCAGGCTGTAGTTCCTGAATATTGGATTGTGGGGTAGATATTTGGCATCGATCGACCATGGCTGCGTGAGATTTCCCAAGTCTGCCAGCTGAATCCAGCTTAGGTGCGTATCACGCTGATAGCGGACAGTGACCCACCGGGCTTCCGAGAGTGCATAACTCCCAGTCTAAAATTCCTATCACCCTGTTCTCGGATGGATGGAAAATCAGATTGTCTAGCTTATAATCTCCGTGAACGATCCGTAACCCGATTTTCCTCTCGTCCGGGAGATGTTTCTGATACCAATCCACTAATTCATCGAAAAATGGTATCTTTCCTATCTGTTTCCCGGTATCGATATCGACTGCCTTGGCTTGTACCTCAGAAATACGGGTCAAGGACTTGATCTGGCGGGGAAAGTAGTCCGTCGGTGGACCGAAATTAGCGAGACCGATGTCAGCCGGATCCAGGGACCCTAGCGCAGCAAGTGCTTGCACAGCGGAAAGCCAACTGGAAACGGTTCCTAATTTCAGCTATGTACGCATTGCGCATCACAAAAGTTTACTCGCCATTCACGCCGGTCTTTTGGGGATACTTCGAACATCCTTGTATCAGTGAATATTCGGCCATCCAAATATTCCATGATGTAGAAAGGGGTCCCAATAACTTTGACATCCTCGCACAGCGCGTAGGGTGTCGGAACGGGAACAACTTGCCAAGGATTGGTGCTTGGCTTGGTATTGTGGTTGTACAGCGCAGTTAGAACTCGGTATTCGCGTTCAATCTGATGAGCGGTGGTAGAGAGTAGCTGGCCTACAGGCTTCTTTCGCAAGACGAAACGCTGTTGTCTTCCGAATTATCAAACGATTGTATGTAGCAGGACATTGACTGGTTGTACAAACCTAGCATCGGTCAGGAAGTAAGTAGGATTGGACTAAAAGCTCGGTTATGATTAAATTGAACGTCGAATGAAGCCAACTAGGCATACCTGTCCAAACTAGATAAAAGGTCAGATACGGGCCCTTCACGCGAGACAACTGGGAGCATACTTTGAACTGCTGGACGTCTACGGGAGGGCTCACGGCTGGGACATGAGCGATGAGATATGCATTGAGTTTGTTGATATCGATGTTGGCGCGTATCGCTCCGTATTCTCCACCGATTCGTTGGGATCCGGCACTGCTCGACATGGTAAACTGGTACAAGGTTAAGCCCGGTATATCCGGGAAACGAAGAATCACCGGCAAATGTATACGTGTGAGATCGGTTCGGGAATTTCCGGTAATGAGTCGGAAACGCTGACGTAAGCTCCCGCAGGCTCTAAAAATTTGCAGAATTGCCGCCACTATTTTCTCTTCACTTTCGTTCTCTTCCTCCATGTTCACTACAGCTCGTTCCCTCCGCTTCGCCGTTGCTCGTTCAGGCAACTATGCTGTGCGTTCCACATCCTCGCCAGTCTTCGAGTCCTCACACAGTTGTTTGCAGGGCATTCCGCGGTCCTCGATCGCGAGGAACATGAACACTAAAATCAATGGTGCGTAGTTTCTCACCTCGAGTACAGCTTGCGTCTCAGCTCAACTATTAGGCCCCGTCGTGGGTATTGATTTGGGTACGACGAACTCGTGTGTTTCCGTCATGGAGGGAAAGTCATCCCGCGTCATTGAGAACTCGGAGGGTGCCCGGACAACACCCTCCGTTGTGGCCTTCTCAAAACATGGAGAGCGTCTTGTCGGTCTCCCTGCCAAGCGGCAGGCCGTCGTCAACTCCTCAAACACCGTCTTTGGCTTCAAGCGATTGATTGGTCGCAAATTTAAGGACCAGGAGGTACAGGACGACATGAAGCATTGGTGAGTACATATGTCGGAAATGTTTCGCTGCATTTTACTCATTCGCCATGTAGGCCTTTCCAGGTTGTTGCCAAGAGTGATGGCCGTCCAGCAGTCCGTGTTGAGATCGGTGACAAGATCCAGGAATTTGTGAGTGGGTATCTATATGAGTCTTCAATGCATTAACGCTTTCTATAGTCCCCTGAAGAGATGTCATCTATGGTTCTTGTAAAGATGAAGGAAACCGCTGAGCAATACTTGAACAAAAAAGCCACGTATGTTTTTCGTCGCATGTTTGTACCAGAATGTCGTTAATTTTATTCGTTCAGCCACGCTGTGGTTACCGTACCCGCATATTTCAACGATGCACAACGGCAAGCTACCAAGGACGCTGGTCAGATTGCCGGTCTGGACGTCCTCCGTGTCATCAATGAACCCACCGCTGCCGCTCTTGCCTATGGTCTCGACCGCGCGGATTCATCGATCATTGCGGTCTATGATCTTGGTGGTGGTACCTTCGATATCTCTATATTGGAGATGCAGAAGGGCGTCTTCGAGGTCAAGTCAACCAACGGCGATACACACCTTGGCGGAGAGGATTTTGATGTCGCTTTGGTCGATTATGTCCTCAAGGAGTTCCAGAAGGAGTCGGGCATCAGCCTCGGTCAAGATCGCATGGCGCTTCAGCGAATTCGTGAGGCTGCAGAGAAGGCCAAGATCGAACTCTCGTCAACGACCCAGACGGAGCTCAACCTTCCATTTATAACCGCGGACGCGTCTGGCCCCAAGCACATCAACTTGAAACTCAGCAGAGCCAACTTCGAGAACTTGGTCGATCAGCTCGTCCAGCGCACCGTCGAGCCCTGTAAAAAGGCCCTCAATGACGCTGGTGTCAAAGCCAGTGCAG
The DNA here is from genome assembly GCA_038093095.1 of Boletus insuetus. Classification (NCBI taxonomy): domain Eukaryota; kingdom Fungi; phylum Basidiomycota; class Agaricomycetes; order Boletales; family Boletaceae; genus Boletus; species Boletus insuetus. Next base: position 15,782 of record JBBPRQ010000150.1, read on the forward strand.
TAAACGAAGTAATTTTGGTCGGCGGTATGACTCGTATGCCGAAGGTCGGCGAGACCGTAAAGGGTATCTTTGGTCGGGAACCGAGCAAGGGTGTTAACCCCGATGAGGCGGTTGCTATTGGAGCATCCATTCAGGGCGGAGTTCTCGCTGGCAACGTCACCGACATCCTGCTGCTCGACGTTACCCCTCTCTCCCTTGGTATCGAGACCTTCGGTGGCATCATGACTAAGCTCATCAACCGGAATACCACCATCCCTACGAAGAAATCGCAAACTTTCTCGACTGCAGCTGACGGTCAGACCGCCATTGAGGTTAAGATCTATCAGGGTGAACGCGAGATGGTTGAGGATAACAAGCTCCTTGGTAACTTCAGCCTCGTCGGTATTCCTCCTGCGCCGAAGGGTGTTCCTCAAATTGAGATCACTTTTGACATCGATGCAGGTTAGTCTCAATACAAGTTTTATTTTACATAAGCTGACCGCTTCCTAGATGGCATTGTCAATGTCTCGGCCAAGGACAAGGCCACTGCAAAGGACCAGTCAATGACCATCGCATCGTCATCGGGTCTCAGCGACAAGGACATTGAGCGCATGGTAACAGACGCTGAGCAGTATGCTGAATCCGACAAAGCTCGCCGTGCGCTCATTGAGGAGGCGAACAAGGGTGAATCTGTTTGCTCCGATACAGAGAAAGGTTGGTTCATTGCTATCATATGTGTCACGCAGGGACTCATCCTGTCCTAGCAATGAACGAGTTTAAAGATCAACTTGATGCCACGGAGAAAGAGAAAGTCGCAAAGCTTGTCGGGGAACTCCGCGAATTAGCAGCTAAGGGCCACGGTAGTGATGGCTCGGTTACTGCAGACCAGATTCGAGAGAAGATCAACGAGACTCAACAAGCTTCGCTAGGTCTCTTCCAGAAGGTTTACGAGAAGCGCAACGCAGAAAATGCTTCCTCCGAGTCGTCAACAGAGAACAAGGAGGAAAAGAAGGATTAAACATTTTGTCGTCACTTCCCTGCTGATTCTTTGCTTGATCTGAGTGTGGCCCTCTCGCCGTCCCTTCATTTGCATCCGTACGCATTCCTGCTATCCTCACATGACCCCACATTGCATACATAGATCATGAAAATTTTACCACCGCTCATACATACTTTAGTGACTTATCTTCCGTATAAGTATCGCCATAAACCTCCTCGTTATGTAGTGGAGGAACACACCACTCAATGCATCCACTTCACGATACATGGACTGACCGTCGCCAATGGCATTTATGGTCCATAAGCGCGGATGTCGCAGTGACTCCAGCGTTGGAATGGCAGTACTCCAGTGATGGTGTTCGGTGCCTCTTCGGTAAATCGTCGATGGCACCAAAGATGGAACGCATCGTAAGCTTAGACTCGGTCTACAGGCCCGGGCCATTCTTGGTGAGTGCATTGAACATCACCCTCGCAGGCAGTGGTGAGCCGGCACTTTTCATGTAGGAAACCATACTTCTGATAGTGAGTGTCCTCCGAGTCAGACCGACCATTGGCCGAAGATCATAGGCGAGGTCTGCCGAACGACCTCCGGAGGGACAACCGCTGCTGACAAGGCCAGTTTTCAGCGTCAGATTTTCAAGCCCTAGTCGCTGTTGGAACCGCGCAGGAGTACAGCTGACGATGGGTGAGTCCTATACCCACACATGTCGGGAGAATTTAGGTGGAAGAATCAAAGGGGAACGTCGGACTGCCTTGCCTGCCTGCATATTCACTATCACTCGGCGCATGAGCCGCACTGTGTTCTTCTCGATCGACCTCACGCAGACCCAGGCACGCTGACGCCCCCGTACAACCATGTTGGCCTGCCAGCCCGGGGGTAGCTACAACCTAGGCTCGGACCAAACACTCCGTGCACCCGATCGAGTGCCCACGATATAATCAGAGAGTCTAACTATTGGCTCTGCGTAGCCGCCCGATGTCTCCATGCCTAGTTCGCCTGGAAGGCCTCGAGTCCTATTGAGAAGCCATCTCCTTCGTCGACCTGTATGATAATATTAACATCAAGAACTTTAGCATTGACTCAAGTTTAGAATTCTTCTTGCATAGCGTCGTATCAGAAACCGCTCTAAGCGTTGTCCTGGCTGATCGATAGTTACTCTGCCTCTCGTACGCGACGGCTGCTGGGCTGACTGACATATGGCAAAACTTTTGCAAGCTTGCCCGAGTTGTGCGTCTAATTACAAAGAGGCGCTGACCGAGACGAAGGATAGGTTCGGTTTGCTTCCCTCCACTGGCACCGGATCCTCTTAAGATAAACATTCTAGGTGATCCATAAGCGGTCATACTAGTCTCAGCTTAGTTATATACTTAGATCATCGCCACAATTTTGCTGCGATCATTCAGAACCTATTTTCCGTTCACATATCCGACACACCTTACGAGTGAAATGATTTGTGAAAAATGCTGAGCATGCACAGGTTAGTTTTGGGGAAGCTAGTGGCAGGTACTAGTGGAGAGACATGCATTCCATAATACAGGAATCGGATATCCATCTATGGAGCTTGCTGACAGTTTGCCTAGTACAAGTTCAATTCTGACAGCTTATACCTCTCCGACGAGAGATGAAAATCAATGTATCCGGCGCCAAAATGCTTGAATGCCTCGCACGCCTCCGGGGATCCCTCCAATATCTTCATAATCCTCTTATAGTGGCCAACCGCCATCTCCGACAACGATTCGAAAGCCTTCATGTGCGATTCCTTGTTACGAGCTGCAATTGTGGAGATCTGGTTAACAGTCTCACCCGCAAGCTCCTCCTTGTAAAAGGATAATACGTCGCTAAAATAGATATGAATAAAGTGTCCATGTGTTTCGAGGGGTACATACTTCATATCATTGATGAGTAGCATTATCTCGGGAATCGCTTGAACGTACTTCGTCAGCGGGATCTCCGGCGGGAATGCGAAGTATGCATATCCTTCTGCAAGGGCAGTCATCGTACGTTGGTAAATGGGATATTGCTGGGCTGCGCTGGCGATCTTGCCGTCCATGTCAGCTGCATGCCACATTGAATAGAAATAGCGCTCTACCTCCATGGAATTAGTTTCGTGCTCCAGTAAATTGGCAGCAAAAAAGTTCAGAGTCGACGTCATGATCAGTTTCGATGGAATGGGCGAAAACAAGTCCGGTGTCCGACGAATGATGTCTGCAAGTGCATCCAGGATAGTGTTCTCCTGTTGTTGCTTCTCAATGAATCGGTTGGCGAACAGATAGATGTTGCGGATGTCTGAAGGGAAACGGGCTGAAATCTCGTCGACGTAGATGACGCACGATGTGTAGAGTGCAATCCATATCTGAGTTGGACGGGAAAGATGCACGGCGGCAACCAATGCATAGATGACGCCAACTCTTAAGAATGTGCACACAGAGAGGTCGCCCTCAACCGGGTAGCCACGTCGAACCGCTTCCCCAATACATTCCCGGTGAAGGTCATGATCGTACGGGGTGACCTTGTAAGGAGCATTACACTGCTCGAGGACCGAGCGAAGAGTTCCACGAATGGTCTGAATCTGCGAACAAGTTAGGTAAAGGAAACAGGCGCCACAGTCTCTACTCACGTCTTGCAAATCAAGCATTGCAATTTGTGCTGAGAGGGTCGACTGACGGTCATTGCATTTATACGCGTCCTCCGATGTACTACGGATTACTCGTTCCACGGTCCGAGGGATTGTTCATCCACGTTCCAAGAACGTTCTCGTGTTCAAGTGACACCTGTAAGTCCACTTTTAAGCGGGAATGATCTTCAATTCCCTTCTTTTTTTGTCCTCCAATCACAGTGCGACTGGTAATCATTCGCCGGGTTCTAGGGGATACAAGTCATGGTGCTTCTGGTTCAGGGGCCCGTGCGTGGGTGCGCTGCGGTCTGGGACTTGCATAATTCTAGATGATCATCTGATAGATAGTTACACCTTCCAAAGTAACCGGCCTCCTTGCGCGCCTTTCACATTACCTTTCAGCGGCCCTTTTTTGTTCCTGCCCTTTACAACTTCACAACATGCTACTTTGAGCAGTCCAGCCGGGTTTGCCACACCGGTCCATAGCCGACTTCACCTGCTCATTGGCGCATGTCTGCCTGGGCACGCATGAGTACCAAACTCGTACCGACAGTGGAGATGACAATCACAAGATATGACAGTACATCGCTGGAATAGATTGTGAATATAACATCCAGAAATGTATGGACGTAGTCAGCAAGGGGATCTCACATAGGAACACCCTGAGCTTCCACGACACCAGTCGTTGTATGCTGGTAGTATCAATCAGCGGCGCTGAAATGAATGCAACAAAATTCGCGCTTGGTGACTAAAATGGGAGGTTGAAAGAGTGCTGGAGCTTGATAAATCGACTTTAAGATGATGTGAACCAGTAGCTGTCGCCGAACCTTCACTCGCAAGCTCATCTACTAGTAAAGGTCGACCGTCGACGGGACCTTATATGGCACTGACCACGCTGCGAGACGATACGAGCACGTTAGCCAGGGAAAACCGCTCTGAATTCTGCTCACCCGTTGCGAATCGAGCACATACACAGGTCCTAGATTAGTCGCCAACACACAACCTGTGGCGAACTCCGTTCGATCACAGAGAAACGTTTTTCTGCGTCCGACTTCAGATTTTGTTGGGGCCACGACCGTGAAGGCAGAAGGCGGGTCATTCATTGCGGTACTTTGCATATCCTGTAACCATAATGCGCACTGCGTGCGAGGTTCGGATTAACTTCCGGACTGGTGGAAACGCAGATAGCGATAGTACTGTCTGAGACAGTGCAAATCATAAACCAACTTTGAACGTTCAAAGTTGGTTTATGATACATTGATGCGGACCAGAATCGGAGTCGGACACGGATGCAACCGCGTCTCAGGTACTTTCTATTGGCTCGACGTTCCTCCACTGGCACTGCCTGTACCAGGAATCATCGTAGCGCAGGATTTCCATTACCACCTGGCTTGGATTTACAAAGACGGCGCTTTTGTACAGTCGGCGTGATGAATCCCCAAACGACAGCCAGCACTTCTACTCCAACGACTGATACCTCCGTAAGCCACCATTCTGACAGAATTCACTGTACCTGTTAAATACCTTCTGACCCGTAGAACCCTGACCCGTCGCAAGCTTCTAATGCTGGACCACTCGTGATGCAGATCGTCGTACGAAGGGATCTCTTCGACGTAAGTTTTGCGTCGCTCAGACTCGGACCTTACGTTCTGAGTGGCCCTTGCAAGGACTAATTCTCTGCCAAAGAAAGAAAAGTGGGGCATTGGACCACTCATGGCCCAGGCAGCACATGCAGCCACCGCGGTACGCGTATCGCATATACATTCCCGTCCGTAAGGAGCATTGACGCCTTTCGGTGGCAGGTTCTGCACCTGGCGCGCGAACGACAAGAAACGATCGAGTATCTGGCAGACTTTAGGAACATGCGCAAGGTAAGTTTCAAAAGGATCGAGATCCTCCCACAATGACATAGGTCCGCGTAGGTCGTGCTTCAGGTGTGCTGCGCTCATATTGGACGTTTTATGTGGACAATTAATATCATTTGGCTCGCGTTTCAGACACCCGACTTATCTACGTTAGAGAAGCTCACTTCTGCACTGTCATTCGCTGGTCCTGAGCCCATACCACATCACCTCTGGACGGAACAGCCAGAAGATATTCCCACTTGCATCGCGATCGCGCCTAATAGAAAGGAAAAGCCGATACGCAAAGCGTTGGACAAGTCTTCGTGCCGGCTTTGGCAAAGCGATTAACGGTATTCTAATTATATGCAATGTACACATTAAGACAGCACTGGATACCCAAATATCTAGGAAATGGTGTATCTCCATCCTCAACAGTTTATCTATTCCATCTAACCCAAAACCGTCCTCGGCTGGATAGCACACGAATATCTGTTGTGCAGATGTATCGAATTTGCTCCAAGAAAACCCCCGGTCAGAGCAGCGTTCTAAATATACTAAACCAAGTGACCCGAAAGTTATGTCGGTTCAAATTAGAGGATTAGAATTGATGACATCAAACGTTGGTGGGCCGCTGATCGTCCTCGATCAAATCTCAGACAGCTTTATCGGATCGGACTTTGCAACACAGTGGATATCGGTGCAATTCATGACTCAAGCGGATTACAAGTACAGATTCGGAATCCCTAGGGTTGCAGCCCAGCCCGTCTGCGCCATTTCCCACCCAGGCCAGACACGGCACGCCGCTGCGATTAGACCACAATCCTCAGGCTCACCTGCCATCAGAAGGTGGAGGCGAACCTCGGACAGGGCAGGCGTCGAGTGCTGCTTATACGCTTCCGCGCGTCGCTCCACCATCCGTTCCGAGGCAACATCCGGGACGATCTTCAGCATTGTCAAGCGCTCCATGCGCGGGATGGTGGCGTCGAGGGCATGTTCTTCGCCCGGGCTCCGCACGAGCGCGTCGCTCATGATGTGCAAGTAGGTCAGCGACGTGCAGACGGCGTTCAAGGTGGCGCCGAGTCCAGCGTTGGTCAAGTGTGAGATGCGGCTCAGCGTGAGTCGTTCGAGGGTCGCGCCGGATGCGCTCACGAAACATATTAGTTCGTCGTCCTTGATAGGAACATCAGAGAGTTCGAGCACAGTGAGGCAACAGGATGGCGGGGCTAATGGGAGGGCGTGGTCCACGGGAGGGAGGACGTTCAGGATGGAGAGACGCTTCAACGACGGCCATGTAACGACACAGGAGACTAATTGAGCCATGGTGAGGGGACACCTTCCTTCAAATGTTTCCAGTTTGTTCAGCCTACAGAGTGTGTCCGCGAGATCGTCTGATGCCACGACGAGGTCCTTCCCAGGATTAAGACGCAGGGTCTGAACGTTCTTGGCGACACTCAGGATGGACAATAAAGCTTTACCAAACTGCGATCGACGCGGGTTGCCTTGTTGTAACTGCAACTTGGCCAAGAACATTGCCGAGAGACGACCCGGGGGAAAATCTGGATAAGGATCCCAGCTTGGGTGCTTCTCCAAATACCCTACCGAGAAGTACTTGATACCGAGGCCAAGACTGGGACGCGCTACAAGTCCGCTCGCAAAGCGGGATATCTCAGGAGGATGTCCCTGCTGACTCTCTTCCGAGCGAAAATCGACCAAAAGCGCGTCGAGCGCACAAGTCCATTCTCGACACACCAATGCAGAGGACAGGACATCCTTTCGCCAACCGCGATATGTGGGTGGAAAGCGTAGGTTTTCAAAGATGAGGAGGAGGACGTCTGTGGGAAGGGAAATGGTTTTACGGTTGCTCGTAGGGTCAACCGGAAAGACGCGTACGACACGACCGACTGTCGTAGAGTGATCGGAAGGAGGGTCGGAGAAAACACCATGGGTGATCATAGTGCACAGCAGGCGTGAACTAGTGAACGAAACGGACACACTCTCCGTGTTTTCGGTCAACGGTTGGTCAAATTCAAACACGATGTTGTGAAAGTCCCTGGGAGGTCCACTTTCGGTGAGAACAAGTTCCCCGCAATATTTGGCCACTTCCGATATGGTCTGCGAACGAGCTGAGTGCCGGTCGGCTGTAAATACTATGTTGCATATTGGGAGAGAGGGATCATTCGGTGTTGCAAACGTGTCCTGAGACTCGAAAGGAACGCGGCTGACGACGGAAAGTGAGGGTGAACAAGGTTTGATCTGCTGAGGGATCACGACGAATAATCAGCGAACCTAAAGGAGAATTATAAAAGAAACTTGGTACCCATGTATGGTGGTGCTGAGGAGTGGCGTCGCTGCTGTATAACAAGGTTATACGGACGCTCGAGAATTGACGCTGAGCTCCATCATCGAACAGGACGCAGAGCACGGTTTCCATCGATTGTGGCTCTGAACCTAGCGAGACCATCCAATCGTATTCGGTGGTCCAACAACCATGGTTAGCCATGACTCTGGCTCTCCCCTGCGAGGATGTCGACGATCGATGTGATCGACTTGATCTGGAGTTCTGTTTCCACTAATATCACCTGCTTGTTGTTCTAGTGCAACCCAAGTGCCAGTGGTTTGGCACAGGCGAAAAGACGAGCCTAGCAGCACTTGAGCTCAGGCCGCCCGTACGAGACATACTCAGGCTAATATGTCTAGGAACACGTGGATGATCTGCTGGCACTGTCGGATTTTCCCGACCCTCCTAAGTGCAAATTGTTACTCTAGCCATCAGCGCCCATTTACTTGAACGTTCAGGGCTGAGGGCACTATCAAGCCTATGTGCATTCTATCTCAGTTGGTCCAGCTCTCCTTGTGTGACGACTGAATTTGTCTAGACTGTCCAAAGCTGCGAGGCACAGTTGCCCACGGGCCACACGAAGCTAAACTATGTCTACCCACTATATGATCGATCCCATTCCTCAAGGCTTTGCTGCCTTGTTTCTCTTTGCGCCCTGTACGCCTTCGCTGCCCCAGGTCCCTTGCAGATGAGCATGATCGCTACGCTGGATGTTTGTGGACTCAAGATCCCCCGCCCACTGCAAAAACATATTGTGGTGTCCCTGACTACGCTCGCGATCTTTTTCACCGCTTTCCTGCTCTTCATGTTGGTCGGGTTGTCGCTGACAATCACTCCTTCGATATACATAATCGAGGTGTCTGCGATGCACTCGAAGAATCCCATCTCGAATGGGGCCACGACTCTCTACTTTGGCGTATGGGGCGTCTGTGCGACCAGGCGAGCGGACCTCACCCGCGTCTTCCCACCCACTGGATGCTAACCGTGTCTCTCAGCACGTTGAGCCCCATCGCGGACCAGGGCTTATGCTACGGTCCTCAGCTTGGTTACACGATCCCGACGACTTTCCTCCGTGACGCTGGACTCTCGACAGAACTCGCCAACGTGGCCGAGACGAGTCTGCTCCTCCTTCTCTCCCTTCATCTCGTCGCGGCAGGGCTGTCGACCGTCATCTTTATCCTTTCGTTGTTCTTGCACTCACATGCCGTCGCCATCATTGCACTCATTATCGCAATCGTGGGTGCAATCGTTGGGACCGTCGTGTTTGTGGTAGACGTGGCCCTGGTGATCGGCATCAAGGACCATGTCAACGCATTGTTTTCCGGCGCGAGTTTCAACGTGCAGTTTGGGAATGCGATATGGATGATCCTCGCAGCGATGATCTTGACGTGGGTTGCTGTGGTGGTATTGTCTGCGAGAGCGTGCTACTGCTGTGGTGTACGACGGTACGTTTTTGGACCATGGTCGCTACGAGCGATGTTGACATATAGTCGATAATATAGTCCCAAGGGGTCTCCACCTGAGATCTCGGACAAGTCATTTTCATAGGGTTAAGCGTGCAAGTTGAGGATTTTTTAATTGCTTTAAGCGATGACTTTGACGAAATGTATCATTATGTATGGATCAGCAGGCTTTCTTGATTTTGTTCATTAGTGGCGATTAATGTCTTATCATGTCGATCGCGCATCAAATACACGACGGGTGAAGTAGGGTGTCCATTAAGGGGAGTACCCTCCCATGGCTATTGCTACAGTGAAAATGTCCAAAGTACAACTATGTGACAATGCCGACTATTAATCATATCGCAGCGAGGATGCCGCTCGAGAGGACGAGGCCACCAAACAGGGAGAGTGGGCTCACGACTGAACCAAGCGCAGAGTTCGTATCCTAAAGAGGTCCGCCTGTCAGCATCGTGCACGCCTCGGGTGAAAGAAGAACAACTGACAAGTTGCTGTGCGCTAGATGATGCAGGGCAACCATGCTGACATGAAAGGTTGAGGTTGCTCGAAATGACGGATGCGAGGTTAGGGTCTATGGGAGCTGGTTCTGGCTCGGGGACGGGCGAGGAGGCGGCTAGATGGAAGAGGTCAGATGATGGAAGATTTTCGTGATGGAAAGATTGACTTAGTGCAGCCATGGTAAGGAGTGTGATCCAGAAACAAAAGACGACACGAGTTGCGGAGTGAGCGTACATGATGAAGAATAAAAGATAGCAAGGATCGACGGGCAAGCTCAGTCAATGAGCGGCGGGGGATGGTGTTGGAGAGTCGTGCATGGTCGTCTCAACTTATATTACTAGCGCCATTGATCCACAAATAGGACTCACATTCATCCGAAAGAGGAAGGCGTTGAAGTTGGTCGAAACCCTGGTCACAACTAGTTACACAACGTCGCTCGAATATCGTACACGCGGAACAAGGCGCTACTTGTTTTCTCGTTGTTACCTCGACGTGCTGCTTCTTACTTGGATTCGCAGGTGCAAGCCCGGCCTTGTGTGGTACAAACGCAGTTGTCACCTGAACCGCGGCACTCACACTATACGTACATGTCAACTCGAACACAATGCGGATAGAAAACGGGTACCTTGTTCGAATGGGGGCTATTGACGCATTGCTTGCAGTTGCACTTTCCCTTGGGGCAGTTGCATCCGGTCCCAGAGGGTCCGCAGGCACTGCACACGGTCAGACTGGTGTGGTGAAAGACATATTTCGAGTACCTACCCGCAGTTGCTCTGGCATGTACAGTCTGCTGGTGTGGTCATGTTGTCGTCGAGTGGAGAGTTGACGAGGGATAGGAGCTCCCTGTATGCGTGATTCCCACGGCTACTAGATCACTCTGATCACGATGAACTCGTATCCCGTCGAGTTGCTGGCGCAGCTCGCGCCCGTCATGTTCGTCGCCGGCCTCGGCGGTGCGCCCGTTCAGCAGGAAATATCTTCTCAATCACCACCACCACCTCCTCCCCCAAAGACCCAGGATCCGTTTGCCCTCCTCATTTCGCGACTACGCGAGACTCTCCAGTCCCAACTACGTCCCTCTATATGGGGTCCAGAGCGTAACAGGTCCTTCCAGATGGTCCTCGTTGAGAAAAACGTTCGTTTCCCCCCGCGAAAACTCGTGTCTCCCGAAGATCCCTCGTATACTTCAGCACATTCTCCGCTCTCTCCACTCACGCCCTCCTCACCGCTTCATCCAGATGGCTTGATAGCTCCAATATGGATACGCAAGCACATGGCGTTTCTTCCGAGCGTATTCGTCCTCTTCTTGCGTATGTTCGAGGCACCGAGCACGACACCGCGGTCCCCGCTCGATACATCCGAGGTGGAGCGCGGTCGCGATCGCGTTGAAGAAGAACGGAAAAGGGATGCAGAGCTCAGCGCCGAGATCGCGCAAAGGAAGAAGACGGCGAGCGAGCGAGGCATCAAATTGACCGTTGTATTGTTGGCCAGTAGGAGAATGCTCGGTATGTCTTCGCGTCATGTTTCTTATATCAATTACGAATATCTCCTTCCGTCAGATGATCCGTCTCTGGACGGTCGGTTGTCTTATATCCGAAAGCAAAGTGGACTGGATTCGAGGGCGGCACTGTTTGTTTTGAGTCCCGTCAGTCAAGCAGAGCTAGACGAGTTCGTTCGGAGGTGGGTAGACAGCCTATTTCTTTTCGTCTTCTCGGCTGACTCTCTTAGCTTGCAAGACGCGCTCTACGAACCAGCCGTGGAGTATTACACTTCACACTCCAAGCGGGTTCGTCGAAAGCGCAACCGACACTCCCAAGCCTCGACCTATAATCCACCGCCCCTGATTCCTGTCGGCGCTGCCAGTCCGCGCCCACTTCGCCCAGAAGGGTGGACGGTTCGATACGAATACAAGATGGCCTGTTTTGCAGAATTCAGAGGTGAAGACGAAGTAGCGCTCAAGTACGTCAGTCGGTCGTCACGCTTTAGCCCTTCCCTGATACCATCTAGACATTATCAGGATGCGTATACGACACTGATGATTATGTTTGGCTCTACGGCCATCCTACCACCCCGAACTAAGCGATGGGCGGAAGCCAAGGTACTTGCAGATACAATCAACTTCAAGGTATGGCTTCCACTGCGAACATACGGACAACGTTCATATACGTCCTCAGATAACGAAGCTCTACCTCTACAACAACGAGCACGCCCTCGCGCTATCGAATCACAACCTCCACATGCGTCGTTTTGCAGACTTTTCTCGTGGCTGGGGCATCGGCGAGGAGACATTCGAGTATTGGAGCTGGATGGCCAGGCAGTATGTCTCATCGCATCGCATTCTATCGGTGCTCGTCTCATGGTCTCCCAGACACCGCATGCTTGCAGAACTTCTCGAACAAGGTTCCCAGTCCACACTCACGTTCCCGACGCATGTCCCACTCACGCGAGCATCGAGTGCGTTGCTCGCATCCGCGGTAGGTCCGAGCGGTGCACCACTCGACGTGGACGCCATCCGCACACTTGGATTGAATCCCAGCCACGCGCTACAACATCCCGGCCACTACTATTACATGGCAGCACGCTGCACTGAGGCCAGGCGCGAGCGTTTCTTGGCAAGTGAGAGCGCGTCGCAAGGGATGAATGCGGCGCCTGGATATGCCAACGAAAAAAAGGTGGACCACTTGACGATCGCGTTGGAGGTATCTTTCTTTCGACTGGGTGTAATATACGTTGGGCTGACTTGCCTCGTGTACTTGCCGGTAGCTCTACACGAAATCATACGAACTGTTCAAAAAGTATAGTTCGACGGCAAGTCAGGGGAGACTGACCTTGTGGATTGCGTCTCGCATCGCGCAAACGTATTACCAGTCCGGCAAATTCGAACTGGCAATCCGGTGCGAACAGTTGAATGTTTCTTAAGCAGGGTTGTGGAGGTGACGTTGATGTGTCATAGCTTTTTTGAACGGATCGCCAAGACGTACCGGCGAGAAAAGTGGAATGCAATGCTTCGTCCACTGTTTCCTACTTGGTACACCTGTGCGAAGAAGTTGGGCGATGTGGAGTTGACGGTGAGGTTGTTGGTAGAGATGATTGGATATGGTGTGTCTGTGCGCGACTTTGTTGTCGCACGCTGATCTTGCGTTGTGCGGTATAGGTGACATCGGCGAGCCGGGGTCGTTGCAAGACGATCTACTGACACTTCTCAAGGTGCGAAACGATTCGCATGTGAGCTGAGACAGTTTTGAACATTGAGCGTTAGACCGCTGTCCCCTTTTCTAACGAGGCTCTGGTCGTTGACCTCAAAGAGTCTGAGCCAATTCGTATGTATGTATAGCCAACCCCATTGACGGTACTGACGCCTACATAGTGAACACGTCGGTGGTGTTTTGGAAACCCGAGGTTCGAGTGGGCGAAGGGGTCGCGTTTCAAATCTCGCTAGCTGCGCCGTCGGACGCAGTGATATCTGATCTCCCGATCCATTCGATTTCGATCTCATTCTCGGAAGGGTGCAAGCCGATCATCATCCATCACGATGCGTCTGCACAACCTGACCCCGTGCGGCTCGTACCGTTGGGTCAGGTACGAGGAGAGAAACCGATCGAAGTTCCAGTGCATCTGAGGTGGCGAGCTGGGGACCAGGTCGTTTTGTCCGGTACGCTCACCTCGGATGTTCCAGGTATTTTCAGCGTACGTTCGTTCTCTCCCCTTTTTGCATATATGGACGATCAATCAATGACGTAGGTCTCGAGCATCGTGGTGACACTGAAAGAAGGGAGTTGGACAATCGAGGTACCGCACAAGCCATGTGCGTGGCGGGAATCAATCCTCGCCGTTCCTCGCTGGTTGAGTTCGGTACAACCAGTAAGCTTCATTCCCGTGACACGGGACGACTCTTTGAGGGTCATGTGAGTGTCTATCCCGGATCCAACCAAGCCTCGTGACAAATCTCCACTAGCGTTCGGCATCGCTCACACCAACTCTCAATTTCATTTTCGCACCAGGAACCTGCGTTGTTGGACGAGGCCTATCCGATCGTGATCGAGATTACGAATACAGACGACCGGGCGCTGGATATTGTGGTCGATGTGTTGTTGCAGCCAACCGAGGTTGACGAGGCGGGTACGTTTCCGCCTCCTTCGCTCATTTTACCCCAATACGCGTTCTGCTGCTTATTGCTCCTTGCAAATAGTGCAATCTTTAACGTTTGGCGGCCAGAAATCGTCGGGACTGATCAAGGGTGTTCAGTTCGGGACGGTCCAGCCCGGTGTTTCGGTAGTCAAGACATTGGTGTTGGTGAGCAGTGGTGCACCGGGGGACCGAACGATCGACATCTCCGTTCAGTCGCGTACGACGACGGGGTCAGCTCCATCCCAATCTCGATCCCAAGCCCGATCACCATCACCATCACTATCACCATCACCATCAGAAACTCTGGGTGCCTCGCAGGACTATGACACGGGCGAGGTCTTACGGACGTTGTTGATTCCGACCTCAAGTGTGTTCGTGGTGCATCAAGATGTGGCTTACCAGCGATCTCTTCGACCTCCCCCGGCGCTGGCAGATTTGTCCGTATTGGAAGGCCCACATGGGGAAGCACAGGGAGGCAGGGAGGCGGTGGTGACGACGGTGGTTGAGTGCGCGGCGCCATGTGGGGTGGAACTGGAGAAGGTGGCATTGCATAGATCGGTACGAGTTTCCTCGATGAGGTGGTGCTGTTCAAGTGTGGCCGACCGTATTGTTTAGAAGAGTCGGAACGCGAGGGTGGTCGATACAACATTGGAAGCGGGTGTGGAAGGCGTGTTTCCTGGTGGTGAGTGCCCTACGAAAGCTCGAGCGAATGTTTACGACGATCACTGCAGAATACCTTAGCGGGGACCAATTTTCTGACATTTGTCTTGTTGAGCTGGCCTCGACGGAAGACGATACTGATGACGTGTTACCTGGGCCGGGTGAATACGAGCTGACATGGAAAAGGTAGGAATCCTAGTCATTATTGCATTGATCATTGTCTAACGGTGCTACGCCCATAGGATTCTATCGCCCGGCCACTACGGTTCCCGCTCGTCGACCTACATACCCCTCCCCCTCCTCAGGCCCCCTCGCGAAACACTCGTCGCGCTCCTCAGCGTCCCGGCAACAGCCAAACTGCACACGCCCAACCCGATCCATCTCACGGTCCGCAACCGCCATGGGAGTCGGACGGCAGTGATCAGCGTCGCGCTAGACCCACAGCCGTCGGATGGGTTTGTCGTCGCTGGGTTGAAGAGCGGACGCTTACCGTTGGTGTTGCCGGGTACAGAGGAGCGAGTAACGTGGAACGTGATTCCGATCGAGTGTGGGTATGTCAAGGTGCCGCGCGTAAAGGTGATGGATCATCGACGGGGGGGAGGAGGCAAGGAGGGTGCCGCCGGGGAGAAAGAAGGTGAGGGTGAGGTGGTGAGGGTAGTGGATGTGCGGTTCGAGCAGGGGGAGGGGTCTAGCGAAGGGGATGTGGGTACAATCCTGGTGTTACCATGATCATCATGAATCCTACAATTGCGTTCAGCAAACGGGGATATTGATGTACGTACGCCATGTTTTCAGCTTGGTCGACTATATATCCTAGAGATGAAGGTGAGGAGAGAGGTGGTTGTACGAGGTCGCAATGCAGCAATAGGCACATGACAATTACCGGACCGGGGTCCGAGTGTCCCGTCGGTGCAGCAGGGACCCGACGGTGCTTCACTCAGACTGACCTTGTGGCAATGCGGGAACTCAAATAACACGACCAAGGTGGAGGTAATCGATTCGGAGCGTGTATCACATCCTCATTGTCGATGAGCGTGCCGTGAATGAGCCGAGTGGTTAGTACTTGTGACCGAGCCAAGAGCAGATGATTCGTCATCACGGAGCTATATTTGTCACTTGTGCACGACATAAAGACGGATACGAACAATCTCGAAATGCCATGGCTCGACTACCCGACGAACATATTCACCCGGTTGCGACGGGACGTGCTGCAGAGACGGTAGCGCAACACCAGGACCCACAGGACCTCGTGCTCTGGTCTGGATGGGTATGTAATTGCTGTGAACTCGCCATATGGGGGTATCATATCGGCTGACGACCTGACGTATGCAGTTCTGTCCGTTCAACCAGCGGGTCTGGATCGCGCTTGAAGAGAGGGGAATTCCCTATCAATACAAGGAAGTCAATCCATACAAGAAGGAACCGCAATTTCTTGGTAGGTTCGTCCCACGTGCGACGATCTGAATCTCAGGCTCACTGTTTGATCCAAACGTGTAGTGCTGAACCCCAAGGGACTCGTACCAACGGTCGAGTACCAGGGCAAAGCCTTGTACGAGTCGATCGTGTTATGCGAGTTCCTCGAGGACGCGTATCCGACGTACAAACCCAGCCTGCTCCCGTCAGACCCGTACGAGCGGGCCAGGGTTCGTATCTGGATCGACCACGTGACGAAGAACATGTTGCAGGCGTGGCAGCGGCTGTTGATGGCGCAGGATAAGGCCAAAGCCGATGCGGCGCGCAGTGATCTGTACGAGGCGCAGCGCAAGTTCGCCACACAGGTGAGGGGCCCGTACTTCGTGGGCGAGGCGTTGTCGTTGGCGGACGTGATGGTTGCCCCGTGGGTGGCGAGGGAGTACCTTTTGGAACAGCACCGGGGGTATGACAGGGCTGTTGCGGGTGCGGAATGGAAGGCGTATGCGGAACGTTTGTCCGCGAGAGAGAGCGTGCGCAAGACGACGAGCGTGCGTTTGTTCTCTGTGTTATCTCTTCCGTGTGCTCATATTTTTCGTAGGACGCAGACAAGCTACAAGTAATCTACGATCGGTATCTTCTGGACGAGGCCCAGAGCGAGGCTGCCAGGGCGATTCGATCTGGACAATTGATGCCGTAGAGTGTTTGTACATATTTGTTATCTCGGCATCGGGTAATAATTTAAAGTCCGACGTGTGAGAGGATGCCAAGTGCCAAGCCAGAGACGATGACGGTGACGATGAGTGGGTCAACATGTCTTTTACTGCTGTGCCTCTTTCTTGGCCAAGTCACGATGGCTCAGTCCCAGAACGACTCGTATCCTCAGGATCCCATCCTCAAATTCCGTCCTCCCTTTGTCCAGTCTCTCCCCATCCAGGTCCTCGTCACTGGCATTACCCTCACTCTCGCAGCCGTCCTTTTATTCCACCTCGTCTTCACCGCACAGTATCACTGGCCCCTTGCTCGCACCAACTACGCCCTCCAACTCACCGGCGTCGCAACACTCCTCATATCCACTTCTGCCACTCTATGGGTCATCTTCTCCGCTACCATACGCCAGAGCCAGCACTGGCCGTACATGCTCAGCTATCTCGCCATCGAAATGCCTGCCGCAAACCACTCCGCCAACTCTACTGACCCTACCCTTCTCTTCGAGCAAATCTGGACTCCCGCAGAGAGAGCAACCTGGGTCGTCATGAACGCGACCACCTCTGTCGTCGTTCAGGTCCGTCCTCCTCTTTTTCCGTGTGGACCTTTCTCTCACACACAGCAGATCACACATATTCACTTCCTCACCCTCCTTTTTCCCTCCGATCTCGAGGCTAGACTCATTTTCGGTCTTATCGGTATGTCCTCTGGTCCTCGCTTAGCTGACTGCTTCCCACATCTCACATTCAGGCCCGCTCGCCGTCATTTCCGCCGTTATGCAGCTCTTGCCCCTCATATCTAGCGAGGGCGTCGCATCCATCGCAGAGGACACCCGCAACGTATGCAACGCAGCCCTTTCCGTCCTCTTCACCGCTTTCCTCATCATCTGGGGTTTCTTTGTCAACCGTCGTCAAGCCTGGCGCACTGACGGAGGAACCGCTGCCTTTGGCGCAGGCGCCATCATCCTCGCCTTCATCTCCACCTCTCTCAACTTTGTGTACATCCCAAGACAGGACCAGTATACCTGGATGCCAAAACTCATGTGGGCCGTCACTCTCTGGCAGAGCTTCCTCGGTTGGTGGTGGTGGGTTGGCGCAGGCATGGGCGTACGCGAAGTCGAAGAACTGTTGGAACGTGAAAACAAGCGCCAGCAAAAACGCCTCTTGCGCGCCCAACGCCGCAAGGAGCAACGTGAAAAGGCAAAATCGGTCTGGAAGGGCGTTACCGACGCCTTCAAGCCAAATACCAAGGTTGATGCGTCTGCCCCGGTGACGACGTCGCGCACGCCGTCTCAGGATGGGGAGAGCATTTCGACGGCCACTGTACTCGGCTGGTCGGCAATGTTTAATCCCTTGCAGATGGTCCAGCGGTGGTATGCGCGTCTACGACATGCCCATCTCACTGCGGCACATATCCAAGCTGCCGAACGTGCCGAACGCATGCACCAAGTCTATCAGCGCGAAGAAGAGCGGAATCCATACCACAAGCCGGTTGTCGGATGGGGACTGGGCAGTTTTAGCGTGCGTGAGGCAGAGCGCGAGCGACGGGGAGGGTTGGAGATGGAGGTGCCCCGCGAAGAAGACGAAGAAGAATGGGAAGACGAGCCGGCCATGCACGATTCGATGCCAGAGCCAGAGCTGCGATACCGTGGTGCCCATCCGTCGCGCGCGTCTCCGCCGGTACAACCACATGAACAGTCTACGGGGTCGTCACTGTGGTGGTGGGGACCCCTTCGGCAATGGCGTCTCAAGGACTCGACAACGTACCGGTGACGCTTTCTTGGGTCGCATCGACTACCCTATGCTCTGTGTAATCTGGCATGTACATTAGTTGCTTTCCTGCCGCATGCTGTTTGTTTGTGTTTTCGATGAGCTTGCTTTGCGAAAAGAATGCAGAATAAATATGTCTAGTAGTGGTGTCTATCATCACAGTACAACTCCTGCCTCGGCCGCGCTCAACTGTGCCGCCATGAGTGAACGGAACCGCGAGTCTTTTCGACCGACGAGCTCTCGATAACTCCCCGACTCGGATATCCGTCCATCTGGCACGTCAGTCCGTGTCAGTCCCACCACATAATAATAATACCCAAACTCACCCTCGAGCACCACGATCCGCTCCGCCCTTGCGATCGTCGACAGCCGATGTGCGACAATCACGCACGTCGTCTGTCTCTGCGCCAAAATCTTGTCGATCGCATCGTTGACCCGATGCTCGCTCGTCGCGTCTAGCGCACTCGTCGCCTCGTCCAACGCGAGGATCGCGGGACGTTTGAGCAGCGCGCGGGCGATGGCGAGGCGTTGACGTTGGCCACCACTCAGGCTCTGTCGGCCAACTGTCAGGAAAAGAAAAGAAAAGGGTCAACCGTCGAGCGTCATAGCGTAAATATGGTGTGTACGCACTCTCGGTATCGAATCCTTTGGGCATGCCCCAGACGAATTCACAGTTGGCGAGTCGGGCGGCGTACTCGATGTCTTCGCGCGTTGCGGTGGCGTTGCCAAATGCGATATTGGACGCGATCGTACCCGTGAACAGGACGGGGTCCTGGGGTGAGATCCGTGAATCAAGACATCGGAAAGTAGTTGAAAGAGGAACAGACCTGTGGTACGATACCGATAATGTTCCGCCAGGAACTCGGGTTGAATTCGCGAATGTCTACGCAAGACGCTTCGAGCTGTTTTCACGCTCATACTGGACCGCAAACGGACGTACCCTGTCCGTCATACGTGACTTTGCCACGCACGGGATCGTAATACCGAAGGAGGAGCGACTGCACCGACGACTTGCCTCCACCGCTCCTGCCACTACGCCACTTATTGGTTCAGTCATCGCAACTACACGCATGATACGCGCAGAAACGTACACGATCGCCACGTTCTCGCCAACGCTAATATCGAGGTTAAAGTCGTCTAGGATCTGAACGCCTTTCCGACTCGGGTACTCGAACCCGACGTTCTCGAACCGGATGACGCCGCGTCGCGACGGGTCGATTTCGATCCCTTGGTTGGGCGCGATTGCAGGTTTGCGGTCGAGGAGCTCAAAGATCCGAGTACCCGCACCGATGCCCCGCATGATCGAAGACTAGACATGTCATGAGTTGCGCTATAGCATATACGGATAACACGCACAAAAAATCCACTAGTGGGCTGTGTTAGCTCACGAGAGTGCGATCAGAGTGTGTCTCACGTGAGCATCTGCAACCCATTTCCAACGTACGCTGTATAGAGCAACAAGCTGGTCAAGTCTCCGACGGTGATCGCCCCCTGCGAGACGAGCGTGCCGCCTAGCCTACCATCAGCCGAATCGCATGTACTTCCGAGTTGGAAACGTACCATACCCCAACAGACCAAGGATTGTCATATTCCCACTCCATCCTGTGCTCCCGAAAAAGATGCCAGACGCAATGGCTTCTTTGCGCGCGAGGGTAAGAATGTGGTTGATGCGGTCACTGAATTTGGCTTGTTCTTGCGCGTTGGCGTTGAAGGCTTGCACTGTCCTAAGAGCCGCGAGGGATTCTTGGGCGACCTTGGTCATTTCACCTACCGCTTCTTGGGATTGGTTGGACAGTTTCTTGAGGTACCGACCGTAGTACACCTGAGTGCAATTCCGTGAATGGTGTACAAGGTCGGGGTAGCAGAGAAACCTTACTGCGCCAAGCGATACAGGAGGGACGATGCCGAGCATCAAAAACGTCAACGTCGGTGAGATGTAAAACATGGCACCGACTGAGATGGAAGGCACATGAGCGATCGCATGACCAATATCAAAGTATACGCACGTCCAACGGAAGACATGATAGCTGCACGCAGCCCGTCCGAGAGATTCTGTGTGATACTGGTTCGCGTGCAATGTCAGTCCACCGCCGCATACATGCATGTCACCACTAGTACTCACCTTTCGCCGACGATGCTCGAATCGGCGCTCAATCGACTCAACACGTCACCCTCGCCTTTTTCGACAAACTCGACTTCTTGGCGGAGTGCGGCTTCGTAGGTGCGTTCGCGCAGCCGAGCGACAATCCGTTGACCTTGTGGGCAGCAATGTCAGACACTCGGTCCGATGAACCAAACCGAGGCACAGGAAAGGAAGCGACGAAGACAAACACACCAGACATGCGCATGAGGAACGATCGGGTGGCATTACAGGCTGCACCGGTCGTAAACGCGACGAGAAGTATGCCCGACGCCTGGTAGATCGAGAGTCCGTACGGTATATGCTATGGGCGCCCGACGGAAATTTGAGTGTGCACGACCCCGTGGTGGTGAGGATCAGATCCTGGCGATGAAGCGAGACACATGGGATACTCACGGGATCATCGGTGGAAAAGAAATCAATGAGTTTACCGACGGTGAGTGGGATGGTCATGGCGACCGAGGAAGAGACGAGGAGGAGGCATACGGCGAGGAGGAGCGGTTTTCTCTCGGTTTTAGCGAGGGCGACGACTTTGCGGAGGGACGGACCGGAGTCGGGAGAGGGTCGTAAGGTTTTTGGGAAGAGACGCGAGAGAAGACTGCGGTGGGCGGGAGGCGGGTATGAGGCAAACAGGCGTCGGGGGGCGTGCGAGAGAACGAAGGGACGGGGCGGGCGAAAGTGGGCGGGACGAAGTGGACGGAGAGCAAGCCGGGAAGAGACCAGCACCTGCGACCGGACGAGGGAAGTGCTCATAGAACCCGGCCATACCACAGTGCGAGGTAAGAAGTACATGTGGCTGTGTCATGACTACCGTCGGCGTACAAAACTCATGACTCGAGACAAAACAGTTTGACTCTCGTTGGGCTGAGGAGTGACTGGTTTAGCAAACGCATCTTGGAAATCAGACCGTCTGTCAGTCCAACGCATGACCATGTCCACCACTCGCTTCTCCAACCACCGAACCATCATACTCTCCCTTTGCCATACACCAGTCGTCCATACTGCCAAGGGTCCGCATCTCCCCAACTCGGACCGTTTTTCCACATCCGTTCCTGCAGGACCGTGCACCAGGCGTCGGCGCATTCGGTTCGTCATCACAACATCTGTGAATACCCGATCTCCAACAATCACCAACTCTTCGTCCTTGATCGGGTCTCGAAGCGTAGAAAAATACCCGCGTATCGATTTAATGCACGAATACGCAGGTTTGGGCGAGTTGTGCCGCAATACGGGAACAGAGAGGTGATACGAGACGGATTCAGCCTGAGAATACGTCTGAGCGTTGGTGTTACCTTACTTGCCTGACCTTACCTGGATCTGGCCCGCGTCGTGTTTCGTGCCAGCAGAATTGCTCACAATGAGGACGTTTCCTTCACCAAAGACTTCCCTGCATTCTTTCCAGGCATCCTGTCGTGAACGGTGAGTAAACGTCAATATGAATGGTTGGTGTGACGGACCACGAGTTGTGGAACGAGCGTGTCTTTGTACGGTATCGTCTATTCGTAGATCAGTCATGCGCCAGGTTCGGGCATACAATGCGACTTACCAAACAGTTGTCCTTGTCAAAAACTGCACCACGGTACCCTGCTCTCCGAAGCGCTAAAAAGTCCAATTGGCGAATGTCTTTGCTGCAGCAAACATAACATTGTCGGTTCAATGCGAAGATGCGAGCACATAGTTCTGACCTGTGACTATGACATGAGGGAGAACGATACGGGGATTCCAAATGAGCTGAAAAGGTGCAAGAAGACCAGGAATGTTCAGTGGCATGTTTGATTGACCGTATGTCTTGCACAGCCACAATACAAAGGCAGTGGCGTCGGACTTTGCCGCGTGCCATATCCCCTGTCCACAACTACAGCGAACTGGGGTCAAGATTGAACTTTGACCTGCCATTGCGCGTATACGCGTTTTTTCCCCCCCTTTCGCAGCAGTTTGCTAATCGGCGCGATGGTAATAGATACATATGCCCACCCCCTCGACCTCTCGACCTTTGCATGCACGTGCAAACTTTCCGGGAACTCCTTCAAATCTTCCGCACTCATCTGGAAGACCGCTCTAGCGACATCGAGGGTCTGCATGATTGCCCTGCAAATTTGACCGAACAGGAATACACCGATCTCACTTTTCGTTCTCGTTGCCACGTATGTGAACACTTTTCCGTCGGTTTTTAATGGTGTGAGGTCACTTCAGGGATGTGGAATATGCGAGTGAGGTCTTTTGGGAAATGCGCCTCGTTTATTTTCTTCACTTGTGCCATGAGATCATTCACATACCTCGTCCGCTAGCGCGAATAACATTAAGACTGATCGGCAAGCACGTCCCCGGCAGCCGGCTTTTCAACAGGAGGAAGAAGCTCGACTTATTCCTTCTCACGTACTTTCAAAGGACCCTCGTGGGAGTCAAGCCAGAGTATCAAGCAGTGCGAGAGATTCAGAATCCTGTCGAGCACCACCCACGGGGAAACTACTGTCCTTGGTTCAATGGAGCAAGCAAATGCATTTTCACTTTCTATGGGTAGTAACCAGGTGAGGGCGACTCGGAACGTACTGGGTCTATTTAGGATCGTTTCGGCTTCAAATACATGGAAGAAGCTCCTTACATCATGCATGTGGGCTTGATCCGAATGCGGCGACTCGGACTGTGGGGGACATGGGTCGCCGGAACACTCGACTAAAGTGTCTCTATAGTACCTGGGTAGGGGCGGTGCGTTCTCCATCTGGCGATAGATGTGGCACGCTTATTCCTGTCATCGAGGCAGTCAGGCACGCTGGCAGCTCGTTGATGACGACTGGGCAGAAACGCGAGAAATCCGGGCTGCCAAACTGGCCGATGGTAGGGAACCATCTATTGTATCTGCCGCGGTGCCTGTTATGCAGCATGCACAGCTCCGATGGCACCTGCCGGTGGGCTAAGCTATCGTCTGAAAATTCGGTCTTCTATATATATCGCATTTCCGGCCATACATCACCGGCCTTGAACGGTTCATCACCTCATCGCCCCAAGTTGGGCTGCAGTTTGCGCCTGCCACCAACATTTTCCCAAGCCCCGGCGCCCATGGCCAACTACGCTGGCCCATCTGCCAACAGAGACGCTCAAGAGGTCACATGGACGTCGAACGTGTGTCTTATAATTGGCTGAGCCTGCCAACCTGTGTCTTAGAGCGCTCTTGATACGCGAGGACTAGTAGGAAAGGGTCTATTTTCCTGTAGGCACGGGCGTGTGGCTGCTGTTAGCCAGTGTGTGGGCCAGCTTTAATGCCGCTTGTCGTGTGCGTGATCCGGAGATTACTTGCAGGTAAGACGGGTGATTTCTTTTTATTCCATGGCTGGTTTTTTGTCTTCCTGTCTCTCCACTTTGTAGCTTCCCCGTCGAAACCGGCCCCCAACGATCTGAATCATCCCTGTGTTGGTCTCACGCTAGTGCAAGCCTTGCGGCGGCATTGATTATCAATGATATACGCCTGGTCCGCCGCGTTGCGTCATCGCAACGTAGACACTTTTGGTTCGGTCGATTCCTAGGCCTCATCAACATCTACCGCTACTCTCCTGAGAGTTGTCTCGGTTATCGACTTGACAGAACACGTCGGCACAACATCATCGCACTGCCACCCCACGATCATTGGTTACAGTTAGTCGGGGCTTTGACTGGAGGGGAATTCCACTGCAGGCCGTCAAAATCTGTTACAGTAACCACCATCTAGATTTACTCGGATCCGGGAATTGTCCCTACTTGTACCACATGTACCATCTCAGTCTTCAGATGCATTGATTTTGATTCGTGTACCCATCAATATTCGTCGTTTGGGACTCCCACTGCCAGGTCGACCTCGACTGCATCTTAATTGTTCGTGGCAGAGTGAGGATGATCAATACATTTCTCATAATAGTGTCCGAGACCAGTAGTTGTACATACAAAAGAGAAGAAGAACAATCATGAACATAGGTCAGGCGCTATCGACCTGCATAACGAATTGCGCCTCCTTGGTGCAATGCCTGGCGCGCGTCAACTACCCTGCGCTCTGTACCATACACAATCGCAGCACCTGCATCCTTACACATCTCGCTGTCCTCGACATGTTGATTGTACACGTCCTGCCGTGAAAACTCTTCGTCGCATCCTTGACAATGAAAAGTCTCTTTGAAGTGAGACGTTACGACATGGCGGTTAATTGAGTCTTTGAGCATCCTTTTGGCACACCCGTACCACAGACACTCGGCAGTGCTCTTCGTGTGATTCTGTACTGGGTGCCATTTACGAATATGTGCGCCTACACGAGACCTGGAGCCGATGATCCACATCCCGCAAGGGCCGCCGGAGGTGGCCCACAGACATTCGTGGACGCTGATCATACTATTGCCGTGGCCGGCGCAATAGTAGAGGTCGTCTTTGTCGATCCACAACCCTTGAACGTTGATGGCACAAGCACGTTTAGAACGTCGATGACCTGAACTCTTCTTCTCTGGGGGCCGATAAATTACGACCGGAGGTACCCTGTCGTTACTGGCGACACATTCGGTTGAGCCTGGCGAGGGATACGACATGACGATATCACTCGCGTGAAGTGAAGGGTGGTGGTTGAGCTGATGCACGAATAAGTATCGATATCCACAGAAACAAATTATAGATACCGACATTGGTGGCAAAGCTTGCCGGATGGTACTCCATTGGGCTGAAGGTGCCTGGAATCAAATTCGGGACGGCTTGTGTGTGCAAAATAATCTGTGTGTTTGGTTCTGTATTTGCTGCTGGTATATTACCAGAAGCAAAAGTCTCTGCAAAACCGGCTTTATCGAATAAAAATATCATTGGCAATAAAATGGCGTACCGTCCAAGACAGCCTGCGAGAAATCAGATCCTATACCCACCAATAATGGGAGTTGAGACTTCGAGGCCGCGTGCGGAGTGGCAAAACCCGGGGACGGAGACCACTTTCTTGTGTCCAACAGATTGGACGGCCTCCTATGGGTATATCAACAACGGTCGTCACCACAGTCAAAACCGATGAGGTACCTGGTGCCTTGATCTGAGCTTGAAGCACCTCCAACTGGTATCGTATGACTGCTGGATGCAATGCGTTAGCGACAAGTAGTAATGCATGACTCCTACAACTTACGCGTGTCCTTCCCGGGGAAAACAAAGATGAGGACAGATACTTGGGTCAGAATGCAGCGTAAGTGGTCCCGAGTCCAGCAATGATCCGTGGAAGTGCAAGTGATCAGAGTACGGTGTTAGAGACCGGAACTCGGAAGTAGGTGAAAGTTCATTCCACCCGTGATTATCGCCACACGCAAGGGAGGGAATGCTGGTAAATGGGATCCCAGAGACGTCTGCTTTCCCAATCCCCATGTGTGGTTCTGGGGGATGATGCCTCTTGTCTTGAGGCCATTATATAGACCTCGGACGGAAGTATGGTTGGAACATCCACATTGCAGATCTAGATCTGTACAGGTCATGTCTGTATCAGGAAACAACGTTACGCATTATGTAAGTAACGGAGTCACATCCGGTT
This sequence comes from Boletus insuetus, assembly GCA_038093095.1. Taxonomy (NCBI): domain Eukaryota; kingdom Fungi; phylum Basidiomycota; class Agaricomycetes; order Boletales; family Boletaceae; genus Boletus; species Boletus insuetus. Next base: position 41,842 of record JBBPRQ010000150.1, read on the forward strand.
GACGCATCTAGTTTTCCACCGATGCTGCTTCCTCCTCCTACTTCAGTTTTTCCAACCTCACGTTCTCCAGGTCACTTAACCCACACGCCAACAGTCAGGCCATCCCACTCGTTCCGATCGCCTCAAATTTCCAAAATGGGTCCCTCAGGACCTCGGCCGTTTGGCTTATAGCCTTGCGCGAGGCTTTCACGAACCACGACTGAGCTCGTCAAAGTATGTAAGTTCTTCCATCTCCGTGTACTAACCCTTTTCCTTTTTTTATCCATCAGGACGCGGCACACCCGTTGCTACAAAGTCACAATGACCGCCACTGCCCCGATATCAACACATGTGTCAGCGCTCTGTTCCCTTCTCTTTTTCACGTCTGGCTGCGATATGCACGCACGTCACTGGTAACCAGTCTCTCAATGACCCGACCCCCGATATCAACACTGTATGTCCGAGTCAGCCCTCCACTCCCCTTTATTTTCCCTTCAGCGAACTTCACGACACTCTGGCACTTGTGCCCTTTACGTTCTCTACTCAACCACCATTGCTCTACATTGACTTGTAGGCCCTATATCAGCATTTGCTGCGGGCCTCTCCCACAGATCTTTGTTGTCAAAGTCGCAGGTTCTCCTTTGTACGATTCCAACGTGCCAACAAACGACATTCATATATCAAGGTTATCTAGATTATCTAGACAATGTGTAAGATCGATCTAACAAGATATGTAGACGGACTCTGAATTTAAACGAGCCAACAAGTCAATGCTGCGAGATCTGAATGTGTCGGCTTGCTTCCATAGGATTGTTACACTAGTAGAACACGCGTCTCCACCCTAATCTCCACCCCCCCGGGGCATTTTATATCATCTCGTCAGGTGTTCTCGTTGGCTCATTCTCAATATCGTCATACCGACCAATTTAGTCATCATGGAATGTTCGTTACATGACAAGAAAAACTTGAAGTGACGCTCCCTCCCAAGTCGTGCTGGCAGCAACGAGCACATTGGCCAATTCAGACCATCGAGCAGTTCCACGAAGTATCTATGTCTTGCCATATTGTATGCGCTGCCTGTCATGTAACTCGATGACACCAAAGAGTTTGGCCAAAACGGGTCAATATGTCCCTGGGAAACCCGGACCACCATCACCGCGGTATGTCCGAAGCATGCCTCGTACCACCGCTGACTCCAATTAGCATGCTGCAAGTATCTTTGAAGAGGCGGCGCCACAAGAAGCCAAAGCCGGGTGCATTTTTCGAACTGAACTTGGACGTCTTGTTCCTCGTCCGTGGATTTCTCCAATTCGTCCGTTCAACTGATCAGCAATAGATAGCAGAGCACCTACATCCAAAGGACCTCCTGAGTCTTTCTCGTACATGCAAGTCTCTTTGGGAGGACCTAATGGACAAATCTTCGACGTTCATCTGGAAGACTGCCCGTCGTCAAGTCGACGGCTTGCCTGACTGCCCCCCCGACTTGACTGAGCAAGAATATGCTGATCTTTTGTTTGACGCTCGTTGCCACGTACGTACAGATCCTCTGATAGTTTGACATGAGCTGACATACCACATAGATGTGTGGACGGAGGGTGAGAACAATACTCTGGTACATTCGTCGTAGGTACTGCGCGGACTGTAAACTCGAATAGTAAGGTTTCTTGGATATCATAGCATAGCCGTCAAGTTTATGGACTCCAACAGCCTCATCAATCTTGAATCCTGTGATGAGATCATCCGCAATAATAATGTCCTGACCACAGAAGAGCTCAAAATAAATAAAGGTTTGTGGAAACACGGTGACTTTATACTGTTAAATCACCTTCATACAGAAGATGCATCGTGGGTTGATGTTGCCCAGCTGGAGTCCTTTTTGGATGAGTATGATACATCCTTTGACAAGAAACAGTTCTTGGATGATAGGAGGAAGCAGTATTACACAATATGGGTGGTCTGTTGAATTCTCTTTCTTTCCAAATATCTGTCTGATGTATTGGCAGCATGCAAGTGAATGCGAAAGGTGGCAGAGCAAGCGAGAACGAGAGCACAGAAGGAACCTGGAACAACTTCGCCGGGAACGGGAACAAAGGTAGCCATCTGCCTTTGCGGCCATAGATTTGACATGTATCTGCTCTAGCATTTTCGAACGTCTCAAGGAGCATGGATATGGGCCCGAGATTGAATATTTCGGACAGCCTGAATTTCGAAGTTCCTATAAATCAGCTTTCAGGTCTTCCAGGTCACTTACAGACAAAGGTCAGCATTCACAAACTTGATCGCCCTGCAGTAGAGTGAATTGTTGATGCCATAGTATGGGGTCACATGTGGCCCGAGTGGTTGGAGATCGTGGAAGCCTTCCGGTCTCGAAGATTAAAAGAGGTTGTCTACCCGCAACGTCGACGCTTATTGGCTATTGAATACGAGGATTACGTGACCCAACCGTCACCGGACACGCCATCCTTTGACCTTCTTCCGCATGTGGTTGACATCGCCCATCTACCTCCTTTTGCAGATATCATCAAGGCTCCGGAAGCGACTCAAATGGACGGAAAACCATTTGCATCTGCATTTGCACAGCTACCTGCATTCGTTGACGATTGGAAGAAGAAGCTGGATGTTGGACTTGCTAAGCTGGTTAAGATTCCTTTGCATTTATTACATCCAGAAACCCTTACCAGTGGTCAGGTTGTACCATCCAGTAATGCATCATCTACAGTCTCGTCCCAAATGGGTACAAAACTACAACTGGCCTGTGCACTGTTCCGCACTGGCAACAACATTTTCGCTCATCCCGAGGTGTTCTTCACGTGTCGCCGCTATTCCAGCGATGGTGAAGACAATTCTGATCCTGCTGGGCCTAGTGTGAATCGGCTCTCCATAACATTTATGAAGGATGCAGCATACATTGTCCGTATGTGTGGTCTGGATCCAAATGTGGCCACGGTGGATGACATGGACCGTCGGAATGCTCGACTGAGGTGCCTGTGGGGTAATCCACAGTCATATAATCTTGTCATGAACTGGAGGAATGCGGTACGTATTTCCTTCCATTGAGAGGTATGGTTCTTGAGGCTCAGCATTGGATACTGAACAATAGGTCTTGTATATCAATGCTTATTATGGCCGATTCTGTAATTTTTCTGTCAGCAATGACTCGGATGAGGATAATAGTAGGCCGGTGATGCCTTCTCGTCTACGCTGGCAACTTATCAGCGACGAGCACATTGATACGATCCAAGCTGTTGAACAGTCCATCGAGATGTTACCCCCGAAGTATGTGCACTGCCTTTTATGCCGGCCGGCCATGGGGGATGCGTTGGAGTGGAACAATTTTGCAGTTCACTTCACCCGCTGGTGAGCACCCACACTTCTCTTCTTGCAAGCGGCAGTAGGTCCTAAATTCAGCAAACAAAATGCAGTCACAACATTAACGAAAAGGAAATCCAACGAGGAGTGCATTATATGTCTTTGGGCATATGCAATTCTCCGGTGGGAGTCGAGATGGTAGAACAAGGGGAGGAAGTGACCTTCAGGGTATCTCCACATGTGGAGGATATCTTTACTAGGCCGAGGAGACGTAGACGGGTGGCACCTTAGTCCCGGTCTGCGTGCCAGTGATCACGGCAGAGTGCCCGAGATAATACATTTCTCATCTTGATTGACGGTTACGGTAAATATACAGGAGAGAAGATAGCAAAAAATGGGAATATCATGACAGTGTGTCGAACTCTATTGACCTGTATAACGAGTTGCGCCTCCTCTGCGAAGCACCAGGCTAGCGTCAATTACCACACACGGTGTACCATACACCATCGCGGCACCCGCACTCCTACATGACTCACTATCCTCAATATGTTGATTGTACACATCCTTCCGCGGAAACTCCTGGTCGCACCCTTGGCAACGAAAAGCCTCTTTGAGATGAGCAGTGACAATGTGGCGGTTTATCGAGCCCTTGAGCATCGTTTTGCTACACCCACCCCACAGACACTCGGCTGTGCCAATATGATTCTGCCCACGATGCCATTGGCGGATGTGGGCGCCGATGCGGGAATTGGAGCCGGTGATCCACATTTGGCAGGGATTGTTAGACGTGGCCCATTGACATTCATGGACACAGATCATACTATTGCCGCGGCCAGCGCCATAGTATAGGTCGTCTCTGTCGATCCGCAACCCTTCAACATTGATGGCACAAGCACGTTTGGAGCGTCGACGACCGGGACCCTTCTTCTCTGGGGGCCGATAAATTGCGACTTGACGTTCCCTGTCATCATCGATGACGTTTGTGACATTTTCGGTGGTGCCCGACGAGGAAGGTGGTACCAGGGTATCTCTCAAAAATGAGGGGTGGTCGAGCTGATGTACGTTGAATGGATATCCAGAGACAATTGTGTTTGCTATCTGCTTACATTGGCACCAAAATTTCCATGTCGGTACCTCGTTGAGCCGGAACTCAGATCCGGAACTGGTTGTGTATACAGAAGAAACGGTGGCTTTGACGCCATATTGGCTGCGGGTACATGATTAAAAGCAAGGGTCTCTGTGAAACGATAGGAACCACCTTGATTCGTGTCATAAAATTAAATGTCACTAGTATCAGAACGGCGTACCATCCAAGAGAGGCTGCGAGACATCAGACCCCAAATTCGCTGTTAGTAGAAATGGTGGTTCCGAAGCCGCGCATGGACTAGCAAAACTCGGGTGCAATGCCCATTCTCTTGCCTCCAGGAGGACAGACGGTCTTCTATCGGGGTGTCAACAGTGTTTGACTCTCTGGGACAAAACTAATATCCTACGTGCCTGGTTTCTTGACCCGAAACACCGTCAACGGGTATCGTATGGCTTCTCGCAATGCGTCAGCAACAAAAAACATATGACATCTACTACTCACGGGATTCCGCTCTGAATATTTGGGTCAGCATGTGCTGCAGATGATCCCATGGCTAGCAGTCCGTACGAGATCGAGTGACCCGAGTAAGGTAACGGGGATTGTGAGGGGAACAAAAAAGACGACAAGTCAGAGCTGGATGAAAGTTCATCCCACCATTTGTCATCATATGCAACGGGAGGTGTACTTGTGAATGGGATACCAGGGGTGCGCGCCTTCTCGATCCCCATGTGTGGATCTGGATGAATGCTACCCTTCGTCTTGGGCCATTTTATATTCAGTGCCCGTCGTAATAGCTCGCATCAGGATAATGCACAAAAAAGGGGCCTCTTTCCTCGAGGCAGGTGACTACCTCCGATAATCTGTGTAATGAAAATTTGAAAGTCAGTAATAAATTCATCTCGACGCGGAACTTACCGAGGGTAGACTGGAGCACCTAGTTGCATCACGATGCGAGCTACCTCGGGGTTTGTTTTCAAGCTAGATTCGTGTGGCGCCGTGGCATTGCAGTGGCGACCAAAGATGAGCTGGCAGGAAAAACAGTTCAATAATAAGGTGGTCTAAATACAAAGAAATGTACACGGTGAAGAACGTATGAACTGTCGGAGGAACGGATTTGACTCGGAAGAAGAGGTGCAATTGGCAGCTGGAGAATCAGCTGGAGAAGAGGTAATGAATGAAAAAAGGTACAATATGGGCAATGAGTGCCTGAGAAACATGCCAGTGGTATGGTGCCTTGAGGCTATTCAGCCCGTGCCTGTCAACGAGGAACCTGGACAGCCACCACGGTGGAATGTCCGGACGCCACGTCTGCTGTTTATTAGTTAAACTGCTAGTCAACCTGATTGATCTCCAGCGATGTGATACATGAACATTTGTGCAAGCCGTAGCGGGTTTTGTGGACACGAATGCTGGCACTTCGCTCAGTATAGAAGCGTCCATGCGAATACGGACCTTGGTTAAAAAGCGAGGACGAAAGTGCAAAGGCAACACGGAGAGGTTAGCCATTTTGAATGCCAGTCCCCACATATAGACGAAGTGTCTCAAACAGCACAGATAATCTCTGGCCGTCAAAACCCCTTACGGACAAGGGCCAGCTGGAGTGACCTCGCATGGGACGGATATGAAAGAACCTTATGTGGTCTGAGTGGCTCATCGTCACCATCCAGCCTTCCGAAACCGGCGAGAAAAGATAAAGCAGAAAAGTCTAAAGACCGGTTCCCCAACCTCGATGGCGACCGCCGTCCTCCACTTAGATTGCGCAATGTGGCGCGAGTTATACCGGTGCCAGTGAGCAAGTTATTCACCTCCTTCCTTCGCTTGTGCACCCGACGTTTAGGTTCGGCAACCCGCGACTTCACAGATGCCAGGAACACGAGCCCTCGGACGTGCACCGTGCAGGGATGCAGGGTGAGCGCCAGCGTCGAGAACGAAGCGAATGCCTGAGAGTAGGACGTTGCGCCTGCAGCCTTGCCACGTTAAGACTCGCGATCAGTTTAGTGCGGGGTCAAGATAGGGTAATATCATGCATACCCAAACGACACAGTGTACGATGAAACGAATATCCTGTAATTATGTAAGCTCAGGAACACGGAACAAGCACTTGGAGCGCACCCTATGACCTTGGATTCATTTGTGATTCATTTGTGGAGGTCACCAGAGACGGTCAAGGGGATCATTGTTGAAGTAAACTACCGTGTTAAAGCATCATCACGTGACTCGGTGTTATTGCGACGAGGAGCTGTGTTTCTGCTGCCATCGACCATGAACGACGACTTTGACTTTGACCGCGCTGCCTCCGCCTTCCCAGACATTTCTCTCGACGGCGAAGGCGACCTACCCTCCTTTCCACCCACCACCGCCCCCGCTCCACCCGCCGCCTTCTCCTTTGACGACTTTGGAACCCCAACGCGACAGACCTTCAGCGAGGTCAAGGTGACCGGCGACGATGAAATAGAAAAGTTTGAAGACCAGTTCCCCGAGCTCGACATGGGCCACGTACGTCTCTCGTTCTGATCGCACAGTGCGGTGCGAGGGTTATCGCTGTTGGGCGCTGATGTTGTTTTGCAGACTGTGTCGCCGCCTCCGCCCGCAAAGCCGATGTTTGACACTGCTTCTCCGTTCGCACCTCGTCCCCAGCCATCCGCGTTCACTCCGACCCCCATTCTCAACCAACAGATCCAGGAAGACGAACCCGATGTGATCAGGTACGTACGGCCACTTTTCAAGTCTGTGGCTTTCCACATCTATGGCCACATGCTCAATCTCGCGCTCTGGGACAGGGAATGGCGCGAGAAGCAAGTAGAGGAGATCAGGCAGCGGGACGAAGCGAGCAAAGCAAAGCGTCAAGAGACCATCTCCAAAGCAGAGGCTGCCATCGATCAGTTCTACGAAGAATATACTGCCAAAAAGGAGCGATCGATCCGGGAAAACAAGTACATCCTTTTCTTCACCGTCTCGTCGAACGAATTGCTGATGGCATGCTATTGCTGATAGGGACCAAGAAGCGGATTACCTCGAGAACCTTCAGTCATCGCTCACAAAGGGGACCACTTGGGAGCGCATCTGCAACATCATTGAACTCCAGAACTCCCAAAGCAAAACCACTGCTCGGACTGGCGCTGGCACCACCGACCTCACTCGGTTTAAGGAAGTACTGTTACGATTGAGGCGGGAGGGAGATACTGCACCAGGGGCAGCGGGCTATTAGAATACGTGTAGTCTCCACATCGTAATTCGAATTACACGTAGTCCCTTGGTCATAGTTTCGAACGCTCAGAAGAAGAGAGATGGGCCTCTACCCACGCGATACACTCCTCGATCAATTTCTCTTTCACTCCATCAGGTTCATTGTGCAACTCGTGAAACCCATCCTTCATAAAGAGAGGCAGGTGAGACTTATCCTGGCGTGAAAAGAGGGATAGAGGAACATACCAAGTACGGCGAGAACGTCTTGTCTTCCGCTGGGAGCAGCGCGTGGAATTTTTCAGTGGCCTTGAATGATGTGAGCTAAAAAAGTCAACACTTAGTTACGAGTTAAGAGCCAATAAACACCCAGATACACCTGGTCTTTTGTGCCATGTACAAGTAAAACCTGTCATCAACTCAGCATAGACCTAGGAGAACGAACGGAAAGTACAGACGGGCAACTGTCTTGGCCACTGAGCATAGTCCTTGGCCAAAAGCTTCTCTCCCTGAAAACAGTTGGCGTCATACACCGGAGACCGACATTAAGTAACGAGAGACTCCTACACCATTCAACATGTCACTCAACCCTCGGAGGGAACCATAAGGTTTGATGAGCGGGTCTTTCAAGTACGCTTCACCGACCGCATCATCGTGGCATAGTTCCTGCGTCTCTCAATACCGGCGGTCGTGTGGACCATAGACATTGTCTTACCTTGGTGTCCAGCGGGGCGGGAATCAAGAAGGATGGCGCGAGTCGACTCGCCTTTCCACCAATCCACCGTGTGGCTTTACTTGCGGGCTTGGTCTGCAAGATGAGTGGGCTGGTAGAGACGACCCCAGAGATGCTTGCCAGACCCTCCTTGGACGGCGGCCCTTGCGTGCGGGTAGGAAACGCGAGGACCAACGCGCCGCCCTAAACGTCCACGCGTTGGATGGCAGTATCGACACAGAGGAACGAGTGACCTACCATCGAATGGCCGTACAAAAAGACGGGCACATTGGGGAACTGCTGCTTGGTATGCTGAACGGCCCACTCCATGTCCTCGAGCTGCTCCTTCCAACTCGTCTTTCCGTACGCGCTGTTCTTGCTCTTGTTCTGTTCGTCCTGTGCGGTCCTTCCAAAGCCACGCTGGTCGTAGGCAAAGACGGCGATCCCGCGCGAGGACCACGTTGGAAAGACGTGTTCGTAGCGCGCGATATGCTCTGCGAAACCATGGACGAACACGACTGCGGCTTTGGCGGGAGACGAAGGCGAGTATGCCCGGGTGAAGAATTGAGTTGCCTGAGGGCCACTGAGCCAGGATTCCGTGAAGAGTGATTCGGACATGTTCTCGGTGAGGGATCTTGTCAACCCGGTTGAACCACCGACTCCGAGTCGGAGGACAGTGGGTCAGCTCACAACTTTGACGCCATTTAGGATTGACCTTCCACGACTCATTCCGCTGCGTTCAGGCGTGTACAAAGATACGTGCTATATCCTTGCATCGAAACGGCGCAAACGGCGCGGGCCGACCTTGATGTGGAGTTTATGTCGAATCACTTCTTCGTCACGTCGTCGGACCAAACTTATCGCTTGTCGATGATATACACAACCAATGAAAAACGACCGTCGTTGTGAGTATGCTGACGTGTCACATGTCTCGTGTCACCTCTGCTACGTGCATTCTCTATCACTCTTTGTTTATGACACTAGTGCAGTTGATGATATTCTAACAGAACCGTCATCCGCCGTGGTAGCGAGAAGTTCCTCGAGCCCAGAGCGAGGGCACCATTGCACTGAATTTACCTCGTAAACACCATGGGCAGATGAAACAGACGCGACCAGTATCGACGACAGCGTAGCGCGTACAGCGTCTCGTTTGGGAGACTCTCTTCATGGAATAAGCTCAAAGGCGAGTTCGAATCTGATCATTCGACTCACCGATATTTCCCAAACATTTATTTTACCATCCCTACCCGTGCTCGCAATCCATCCAAGGTTGTCGCCTTTCCCGGTTCCCCAGCTTATCGAGTATATATGCTTCTCGTATGACCCTTGAGCTGATGAGCAAACTCCCATGCGTGTTTAGCAGTCCGTCTCCAGATCCGGAATCCGGATCGTGAGGTCGTCAGAGGAAGAGGCAAGGTAGTCGCCGCGGGGCGCCTACGCAAGAGACCACACAGTTCCTGCGTGACCGGATAACGTCGCAAAGCAAAACCAGTCTTCGTCTGGGTCGTCAATGTAAAGTTTAATCGTACCATCGTAAGACGCCGATGCGAGAATCTATCCCCAAGGCTGAAGTGAGTCTCGAAACGACCAAGTCTTGTGAGACTAAAAACAACCTTTTCTGTAGGATGCCACGAGACGCATTTGACGTCCTGACTGTGATCCATCATGACGTTGATGCAGTCGTACTCCGCACGGCTTGACTGGAGCAAGGTGACAAGTCAAGAGGCGTAAATCTACGATTGAACTTGGAGGTCACCTTCCCAGACCCATACCGACTTGTCTCTGCTACAGGTTGCAATCGACGTTTCCGTTCCCGAGAACGCGACGCTCTTGCATTCGTTTTCGTGTCCCTCCAACGACCCGACGCATTCCCCTGATTCTTCAGACTCGGATGGATCTTCGCCATCCTCTGAAGTCTCGGATCTTTCCCATACGGCGCTGTTGGTGTCAAAGGACGCTGTCGCAAGCGATGTCCCCGAAGGTGGCCATGCAACGGATCGGACTGTTTTCTTGTGCCCCGTTCTGGATCGTCTTGAGATACTAAAAGGATGACTTGGATGGGTCGTATGGGTCCTTGCGATAACTGTACAAGCGCACTGATGTATCAGCCGAACACGAAGCCAGTACTGTGTTCCAGGCAACCCGCCAAGCGCAATCTTCGTGACCTTAACACGAGGGTATGTCGAGAATGATGTTTTTGGGCAAAATGCACGCCTACCTGGTAAGTCAGTGTAGACTCGGAGTTGGAATGAACTTTAGATCCAACGTCATTAGACTTGGTACCAGTTGAGGTTGGTCGCTATTACTTACTGTTAGGAACCTTCAAGAGGGAGAAAAACGAGCGGGGTGCTAACTGCTTATAGACGACCTCCTAATACTTTGCGAGGCGTTGCAAATATGGAACGCCAACGAGCCAATGACACCAAATCCAACCTCGGTGACAACAAGTCTTTGACGCCTTCCTTGAACCCAACGGAAACGAGACCGTCAATGTCCCTCGTGGTGCTCGCCCACAAGCTCAGCGTATCAATATACGCACAACATCAATGTGGTTGGTTTTACACGGTCATTTTGGCCGTTGTATCGCGTTTGGCTAAAGTTTGGCAGATGGAAGAGCTTTCGGGCGGAAGAATGGGCGTTGCACAATTGCCGATACGCCCGAAATCAACAGGGGAGCTTTGATAACGAACCCAGCCCACTCTGGAAGTACTCCCATCCCGGCTGCCTGGAGGAAAGAAAACCAACTACCAGATTCCACTGCAGCCCCCCAAAAACGCATCTGCAACCAAGCAGCCACCGAACCTACGATATCAGGTTGAGCTTTAAACGTACAATTTCGGGGTTTCAACGGCACCTCTGGCAGGACCAACAGGTCCGAAACCTAACACACTTAAAAAAGGCCTAAGGAACCATGATTCTGGGAAGAGCAGGACGACAACACTGAATACGAGAGCGGGGAGGAGTTGGGGATACTGCTCATTGATATCACCTACGAGATAGGTTAATGTGTTCGGCGTCAGCAGCATGGAAGGTGGAAATAAAACATACCGGTTGTGACCATCAGCGTCAGCACGTGTGGTTTCAAAGCGCTTAGGAATGTTGTAATGACCACTTCATCAATTCCGTAAGACGAAGCAAGCTTTATGAGGGCCTGCTCAGTATCATCCAGGATCTTGTCAACCATTTCTTCTCTTTCGGCATGACCAGGCGCCTTGTCGGGGGAAGGAAATTTCTCCAAATCCTTCACTATTGCGGTAAAAACGCCTTCAAGTTGCTTAGTGAACGTATCAAGGGTGATATGGTGAGCTTCCAAAGCGCCCTTGATGTCGTTACGAAAAGTAGCAGTGGCGCTGACGATGTGGTTCATGGCAGACGTAACGTTGGTGAATTTGGCAGTCTTGAAGTACGTGGCGGCGGCTTCAAGCAGGCGGTGAACATGATCCTGCAATTTTTTCTCGTTCACCGTTTCCCAAAAGTCAGGTGGTGACAATTTGGTTTCTGCAGAAGTCTTGCCCGTCATGTGAAGCGCCGACGAGAGAAATCAAGATGGTGATAAGTAGTTGCGAACGCTGTTCCGTGAGAAATATAGCATCGTCCTTCTCACCTTCCAATTTAATTTTCAGGTCACGAAGAAATACTAGCATGGAAGAAAGCGTAGCTCTCATCGAACGGTCGTTAGTTGTGTGCCATGCAGCCTACAGCTTGATCAAGCCTACGTGACGCGTCCTCGTGTTTATCTTCAGTTTCAATGGCGAGCCTGATGTCTGCACCACAAGGCGCGGTTCGGTATTCGAACGGGCCTGCCCTGCCAGCTGTAGAAGACTAAAAGTTTCACTGCTGGAATATGGCTTTAAATCCGAACAAAGTGGTACTTGCCAGTGATCCGTTATGTTGTGCTCTTGTGCGCGTACCATCATTCGAATATATCAGCCAGGAAACAATCAAAAACCTGGTCTTCTTGCAAACAAGCTAAATCTCAGCAAACCACCAGACGAAGGACAGTGACTTACATTGCGACTGGATGACTCCATGGATGAGACGTGAGGCTCACGTGATCGCACCGTCTCTTGAGCTTGGACAAGACGGCTTTTGATGGCGAGCCTGTGTCGGCAGGCGTCGACGTACCTCTCCAACGCCATCCTGCGGCAATCACTGAGGTCCCCACTTCTCAGGTGTCCTCACACCGGGCTCCCCCATGCTCGCTCGTTGTCACTACTCAGTAACGTCAAGGGAGCATTCAAGACCCCAGAGTCTGAAATACTCGATAAAATCACTGCTGTGCCATTCTACGAGCTCTCTCATCCACCTCCGCCAATACAATTGAATTGGCTGTTCCTCTTCCTGGATGCGGTTTTCACGTTCGTGTTTTCTCATGCTCGCTTGTCATGGCCCAATATCCTCCACAGAGGCGCAGGCGTCGCTCTAGCTTGGCGGTACTGGTCATACCAAGTCCCAGGTGACGAGGAAGGAACACCCCCGAAAGAAGAACTTCGACCTGTCAACCACAGGCTTGCGCTCGCGTGCTTCCACCTTGGAGTCGGGTCCGTCGTCGCCCTACGACTCATAAACGTGAGACGATCGCATGTTCGAAAGCTCTGGTTATTCCCTGGATCCGTCCCAGGAACCTATCGCCGAGCAAAGGTGTTACCGTCCTTGGACACGATCGTGGTGGAGAATTACTCGTTGTTTAACCCACGAGTCGAGTTCACGCTAGAACGGAACGCGTATCGATTCAGTGGACATAAACAGGATGCAATCCTTCGTTTGACACCCCCCGGCGGGCGGGAAGACGGGTTCGTTCTGCTCACAAAAGGTGTTCAGATTGACGGCAAGCCTGTCTCTCGGGATGAAGCACTGCGAGAGATATTGGATCCGTTCCAAACCAGTTCCAGCACCTCCACGAAGACGAAAGCTCACGTGAGTTTGACCATGTTCATCGATGATACGCAGGTTGACCAGGTCAAAGTCAAAGAAAAAGAAGCATCCATCGATATCTACTGCTGCTAGTTGATGTGGGATAATGGTCGTTCCTTTAGATATGTTAATGTTGCCTGTATGCCTACAGCCTGCAGGTGTCTGTTCGAAATACATCGTCGAGACAATGCGGTCGGCTAGTGAAGCTACCGGACCGATGCCAGTTCCGCGCGTCCTTTTGTAGAATCGAATTCTTTGCCTTTGCTGTCGCCAACTTGGGCCATGCCCACACCATACCTGCCTCATATCTTGTACTCCACTGCTCTGACCTCCATCTCAATCCACCTGCTTTGGCAAAGAACTATCGAAAGAGAAGACCGTGCTCGTCATCATGCACAAGTCTCAATCCTAGAAGATCTCGCCCAGCAGCTTCGCTCCGGCGCGCCGATCACGGATGAGGAAATAACCAGACTCAAAAACCTCGCTCGAGTGCACGGGAAAGGCGAAGAACAGAGTCAGTCTACTGAAGCAATACGATGGTCAGAAGTGGTCTGGGGCAAAAAAGCCACGGACGACGACCAGAAAACGAAGGGTGCGTGAGCGCAATGAGAGCTGGAGATAGGTGTGTGCTGCAAACCCGTATACCAACGCACATCTAATAGCTTACTCTTTAGATCGTAGTTGTAGCGTCATGGTGCTGTAAAATGAGAGACAACGGCACTCCGTCAGGGCTGCGTGATGTACTTCTGGCCTTGCCTGTTCTTTTCCAGGGCACCAGTGCTTGCCTCTGTACTGTAAGTTCCCCCACACCTGAGCGTTATACGTTCATCGAACAGTATCCATTGAAACAACAACTGATCATAGTATACACCAATGTTACATGTACCTCTCCATGATGAGTGCCATGCAAGTGACAAGAAAATACACAACATCCACTGTTGGGACCGGAGGGACGTTAGTTGAAGGCGCTGGTATCATTTGTCTCACTGTGCAGCAGCGTCAGTGATGGGCAATGGAGCTGACTCGGACATACTCTGCGGGGAGTATTCTGCTGTTGCCTCTGTCCTCCCGGCTTCTGACCCCTCTCTTTCGCTTCCCTCTCTTGCTCTTGCTTCGCTTTCTCCGTCCTCTCCTTCTCTTCCTTCTCTGCTTTTTTCGCTTTGTCCGCCTTCTCTTTGTCTTGGGTCGTCTTCGTGGCCTTCGTCTTGTCCTCCGCCTCTCTGGCTAGCGCTTTCTCCTCCGCTTTCTCCTGCTCCTTCTCTCGACTTCCCTTTCCCTCGCTGCTGTTCTACGTGTGTACATTAGCTGGGACACAGCTGATGTAGCACAAATACCACCTACCGCGTGAGATTGTCCACTGGTCGCTTGTGCCTTCTTGTTGGGTAATTGTGGCTCTCCCAGTGTTATCGTTTCATTCGCACCAGTAGTCCCTCGAGGACGCTCGCCATTCAGGTTTGAAGCTTGAACCTCCGATCCCGTGGAGGTACCATTCGATCGGAGGTTCAAGCCTGGCTTGAAAAACCTCGAGACAATCTCTCTCAGAGTCTCG
>JBBPRQ010000151.1:0-56562 GCA_038093095.1 Boletus insuetus
CTTACCTTGTGTCGTTGTTTGAGGATACCAACCTTGCTGCTATCCATGCCAAACGTGTTACTATCCAGCCAAAGGATCTTGCTCTTGCACGGCGGTTGCGTGGAGAGCGTTCGTAGATATCTCAGTTCCATCTTATCCCTGTATTGTTATTGTATTTTTCCTACATTCTCAAATCACCTTTGTAATCGCAGCCTGACCTCGAGTGATTCTGAGAGTAATTGCTCGACGCAGTACTAACTCGAATGACATGATGAATAACGAGCGTGTGAGTGGTAAATGTTACATTTAAATATGCTGATGTGACGATGTATGTCCATATAGTCCGTATGCTAGATGCAATAGTCCAAGTCCCTTATAACAATATGGCACCCACAACTACTGCACATCCCGCCAAAAGCGAGCCGCATGCAGAACCCGACGTCCAAACAACCCTACCACTCGTCAGGTTGCCAGGGCTCGCAGTAACGCTCGTCGCGATAGAACCAATTGTAGCCGTTGGCGGCGGCCCGTCCACGCCGTTCATGCTCAACGCAGCCTCAGAAAGCGCCGCAAACCCGACCGAAGGAGGGCTATATCTAAACACTGAAAACACGTTTTTCTGTATGCCCGTCATCAGTCGAAACGGAACAGGAACGGGTTCGAAAAAAATGTCGCCTACGAGGAACGTGCCACCGATGAGCCAGCCTGGACCGTCCTTCATGCCGGGTTTCGACGCGAAGAACGCGCCGACACAGGTGCTGGTGTTGATTTGTGTCATCTGGAAATCGGTTGGGCTCACAGGCCAACTCGGACCGCCGAATGACATCGTGAGGTTGACTGTGGTGTTGCACGCTATCGCACATCTAAATACAGACAAACGTTGATCGATGTATGAGAAACGTACGGTAAGTCCAGTAACCTTGCCAGTCGCCTGTGCCGGGTTGAGATCCGGGGATTTGCGCGTAGATGCTCTGCAGCATACTTGCAGGACCACCAATGAGTGACGTTCCCGTGTCGATAGCAGCGCGGCTTGCGGATCCAGAAGGGAGCGGCACGGTGGTCCCCTGAATGGTCAATTCTACGGAACCAAGCTTAGCAATGACGTCGTGATGACAAGTTAGTAAATGCTAACCAGTGATGGGGAGTGTCCAGAATCCTGGTGTTGTGACTAGGTCCCGGTAGTCTATGCTGCCAGTGTATAGGCTCGAGTTAAGGAATCCTTCGCAACGACGTGGAGTCAGTGAATCGTATATCATGCACGAATGCAACGTACCCATCGTGAAGCTTCCGCCAGGCTCCAAAAACTGAGCATTCGAATCACCGATGAAACTGATGATGGCACTGTAAGAGCGTTCGACATGGATCAATCTCGGCACGTACCGTGTAATGTGAAAGCCCATCACAGGCTCTGACCACGCCCCCTTACTAGCCAACGTTTGCCAGAACGGCGGTTCCTTCGAAACAGCAATGCTTTGCCAACCCAAACCCAGCAACCCCGATGCCGGACTGAACAAGAATCCTTGCGTTTTTGTGACGGAACCAAAGCTCTGGTTGTTGACCGAAAACCCGGCCATCTGTACAACATCCGAAAAAAGATCACCAGCGGCTCGGCCACTTCCATAGGTGGCCGAGAAGGGTCGGGAGAGGTTCTGAGAGGTCGAGGATGACGCGGGGTTGTAGGAAGTGTCATTGTGAGAGCAACCTGTGTCACAGTTGACGTCTGCTACCCACAGATCTCTGGTGAACGCGGGTGAGAGACAAGACCATAAATAGGGGTAAAAACGACGGACGCTGAACCGGTGTCAAGAATGACATGGAATGCGGTTGGCGGTGTTCCAATGGCAATGGATCCAAAATAACTGGCCAGAAAATGTCAGTAACGAGGGGTGAACCAGAGCCAGTCTCTCACATATCGTCACTATCCTGGTTGGTTATCCTACGAACGACTGTCAGAGCGTACTAGAAACGGAGGGTAGACCCTACAGATTCGTGCCCTGGCTCCTCTTTGAGGGTGAAGAGCCACCATACTTGACTGCGAGTGCTTCACGCTCGTTCTTGGCCCAAGCAGCCCAGTCCTCGACAGTCCGCGCGGTTCGTTGTCTTCTGGAAAGCGTAATGGATTGGCCAGAAATCAGCGACGGGCCGGGAACAGCGAAAGCTGCCTGGAGATGGCATAGTAAACTTGAAAAGATGATCAATGTTGGTGAGAACATTGTATCTGGTGCGTTGAGGAGCAAATAGCGAGGAGGGGCATCTTTCAAAACAAGTGTAGTCTTTATATTGGGGGGTGCTTTCAGGGGTTCCTGATCATGTAAGACCATGCACAGCGAGCATTAAATGGTGATCGTGGAGAGTGAATGAATTGCGGGGGAAACCCCAAACGCTGAGCGTCATTAGACTACGTCACCGGATTGGTGTAGTGATTGGCCCATTTTGTAACAGTTCGGCTCTCATCGATCAAGAGGACCAAGATATCCTACCTGTTATCTTGACTCAACCGTAAACCGAAGAGTCGGATGAGGATACTATCATACTATGGACCCGTTCACTTCTAGTGCCAGTCGGACTTCGACTCGGAGTCGTAGTTTCCTCATATCAGTGCAAAGTACTGGTCTCTAGTACTTTACTCGATGATGTCGATGACCGACATGAGAGCCACCTTTGGCTTGATGACGATCAACTCGGATGGTTTCCCCTTTTGCCCCGTGCCAGCTCCTACGCTTATTCGTTGCATCAACCCCAACTCCGTCGCACACAGCACAGGTTCCTCACGGTCTTGTGTCCCTCGATTCCTGTCGCCATTGTCGTGCGCGTCTTCCATCGTCCTTTCGTTAAAAAGCGTGTCAGGCCATATCACCAGCACTTCGAAATCCTCGGAGATCACCCCCACACCAATCATTTTGTTGACTTGTCCAGCGAGCGAAACAAAGTGGTGGACCTTCTCTCCGAATTTCGACCAGAGCGCAGATGTGATGTCAGACTTGGACGCGGTGCAACCTGCCGCAACAAGGATGTCGGAGAATCCTGAGACGACGGTCGTGTCAAACGTTTGCGCAACTTCAGGATCGCTGATGCAGGCTGGTAAGGTATATGCGCGTGTGAGAGCACGCCAGTTCCCAGACACCGCTTGTCCTTCTGTCGACCGGTATCATGCAAGGCTCTACAACATAGCCAAAATGCCTCACCTGCTTCCTGTATCCTCTGGTAAATCGCATCAATGTACACGTTATGCGACTGCTCTTCTTCTCCGATGCTCCATGGCGACGCGACCCAGTACAGTTCATATATCAGATACGCCCGAAACGCCATTTCCATCAAGATAGGATTTTCTCTGTGCTTCTTCGTCCCTAACAGTTGCATAAACCTCGTACCCAAGGTCTCTAACGTCCTTGTCTGTTCAGCGTTTTGCGTCATCATCTGATCCGTAGGCGGCGTCTGGGACGTAAAGTTCTCTACCACCCACTCCGCCATGAACGTGGTGCACTGCTGTATCTCTTCGTTGAGCTTCCGTAGCATGTTGACGACCTCTGAGCCCGAGAACGTATCTGCAGTGGTGAGGAACCTTTGAACGCCCTGTAGTTCCGACGTACGCTGCTCGAGGGTCGCCTTTGTCGAATGATACTTGTTATTCAGAGAGTTGTATTCATTCGTTTGCGCCTCGTACTTTTGCCAGAGAGCGGCGTAGTTCTCTTCTACTTTTTGTCTTTGCTCAAGCACAGCCAGACGCTCGTGACGTACGGCATCGAGCTTCTTCGTCTGCTCGTCATACTGTTGTTTGAGCGTGGCATAGGCGTCGCCAATCTCTTCTCTTTGTTCCAGTGCCGCCTGCCGCTCGTGGCGTGCGGTATTCAGCTTCCTCGATCGCTCATCGTAATGTTGTCGGAGGGCTGCATAAGCGTCTGTCAGTGCTTTCTTTTCCTCGAGCAACGCTCGATGTTCGTGTTGGAGAATGCAGAGCTCTCTCGACTGTGCCTCGAAGAGGTGTTGGAAATTTGCTGAATGGGGAATGATTGGTTGCATATCCCTGGAATGTACGAGAGGAGGGCGACGAATATCAACATCTTCTTTCAACAATGGATGATGCGCCCCGCGTGGGGTATCCCGTCTGTCGTCCCCGTCATGCCGGTATTGACTCTCGTCTTCGGGTGGTCTGGACTGCGGTTGAGATGCGGATTGAGTATGCATTCTTTCAAGTGAGCTCGTTTCCATACCTCGTCTTTCGTCTTGGTTCCTTCGCATTCCTTGACTCCCTCGTCCTTGGTGAGGGATGCAGTCGATCTTCTCGGGGGTTGTGGGCCACCCCGTTCGGTGCCTACTCGCTCGTGTGCATTGCGAGGAAATTGAGATTCGGATAGGGATCGAGTCGGGGTGTTATCGTTCCGGACCTTGGAGGTGGGGTAGGTAGCAGCTCGGGCGGACGACGAAGACTCGGGCCCTGCGATGGCAGAAGACCCCACCGTCTGTCGTACATCATAGTATCAAAATTATCTCCGTATCAAAAATGGACCCCATACCTCCCGTGAAGGACGGGGCATAGTGGCTGGAGCAGCATCTCGGTGACGACGAGAGGAGTCGTCGCCGTGACGGAGTCGACGCGTAGACATGGATGCTATCAGCTTGACGATGTGCCCAAAGAGCTTGCACATCCGAAAGCAACCTGCAGAATGCCTCGAGAAGGAGGTAGTGCCGGTGATCTGAGTATAAAGCGGATGGGCACTGGGCCAGCTGTACTACGAAGGTGAGGCATTCTAGAACTCACGGCTGTGTTTCATATATCAAGGTGCATGCAGCGTGCAGGCTACACGGTGCCATGAATGAATCGACACTGATCTGCATCGTGGAATCAAAGATGCTCTGAGTCGACGCTGGAGGTGCAAGTCTGGCCAGCGAATAGCCGAGACAAGAGTCCACAAATCTCGTTTCAGGTGCAGTCATATCTCGGAATCTTCAACCAAATCACATCAACCTCTAGAACTTCGAGTGGCTTTGCGCCCTGCCATGACGGGAATGAACTTCTAACGCTCTCCACACAGCAAGTTTCGAGTCCAGACCCCATCGACAAGCATGCGGCAATTGGTGACCTGCCAGCAGTCATCCGCATGTCCGAGTCCTCTTCTCGATTTCCAGTAGCAGCCATTGGCCATTGCTTCCTGGCAAGGCTCCGTGTATAAAACTGTGCCTCCGCCTCGCAAATCACTCCTCTCAATCACAGACGAACCATGCTCAAGCGGAAAGAATACGCTGGGTTGACACGTCAGCTCGTGCTGGCGTTTGATATCGGCACCACGTATAGTGGTATCTCTTATTGTATCCTTCAGCCAGGGGAAGTTCCTCAGCCTCACGGGGTGATGAAGTAACTTTGCTCGCTTTTCATCGTTTTCATCCCGTCTTGACTTGGTGTCAGGTACCCTGGACAGGGACAAATAGGCGACTTCAAACTGCCTTCTGTCATGTACTATGATTCCCAGGGGAATCTCAAAAAGGTCGGCTACGAGGCGCTCAAGGATGAAGTGGTCGAGCAGGCAATGACCGAAGGATGGGTGAAGCTCGAATGGTCAGTGTCCGATAGCTTGGAACACCTTATGCTCCCTATTCATGTGTGGTGTCAGGTGGAAGCTTCATCTCCGCCCAAAACATCTCTCTTCCGCGCACATCAAGGACGACGACATCCCACCGCTCCCAAAAGGCAAATCTGTCGTCCATGTTCTGACAGATTTCATCGCATACCTATTTCAGTGTGCCGAAACCTACATCCAGGAATCGTACCCCAGGTATATCTGGGTATCCGTCAAGGACGAGATCCAGTTCATCTTTGCGCATCCGAATGGCTGGGAGGGTGCGCAACAACAACAGATTCGGCGTGCGATCGAGCTTGCTGGACTCGTCCCTAGCACTCCCGAAGGACGTGCTCGCGTGCGTTTTTTGACAGAGGGCGAAGCGGGTCTTCATTTTTGCATCTGGGACTTGTTCACGTCAGGGGTACCCGATGAAGCAAAGTATCCTCAGGGTCAGGGCGTCGTCGTCATTGATGCTGGTGGTGGCACGCTCGACTTGAGCATGTATTCGATGAAGTTCAATCCGACGTCGTTTGAGGAGGTTGCGCCTGCAGAGTGTAAGCTTCGTGCCTTCTGCAACGACATTTCGTCTCACTTTGCTTGTCTCCAGGCCGTCTTCAGGGTTCAGTATTCGTTACGCGGAGAGCAAAAGAGCTGTTGCGAAGTAGGTTCAGTTTTCGCCGTCTTCCTCGTATGCTGACGAGCTCGAAACAAACAGGAAAGCTTCGAGGCTCGCGTTACTCCAGCCCAGAAATGATGGACGATATTACAACCACATTTGACCAGACGACAAAGCTCCACATTTGTGATGCGGAACAACCGGCTTATATCAAGGTGGGCAGTCTCCGCGAGAATGATCCCGACCATGGTATCAGAGCCGGCAAATTAAGACTTTCGGGGTAAGAACTATGTTTAACACTATTGGATGTTACACTTAATGACTATTTGCTGTTCCTCCAGGCAAGAAGTCACCAAACTTTTCGACGATTCCATCAGCGCTGTCATAAATGCATTTGAACAGCAACGCGGCTATGCGACCGTGCCCATCACCGTTGGTGGCAATCATTGGGTGCGAATTTAGATATGAGACTGACATTCGTTTGCAACCTCAGATGGCGTTCCTTATCGGTGGATTCGGGGCAAGCGATTGGCTCTGGTCGCAGCTCGAGTCCTATTTCAGGTCGCAAGGCATCGAGCTTTGTCGTCCAAGTAGAGTGTGCGTACCCGACTTGTCTGGGAATGTGGAGAGTTTTTCATAGGCGGGGTATAGTCATAAAGCGGTCCCGGATGGCGCGCTCTCGTACCTTGTCGACCATTTCGTGAAATCGCGCGTTGCACGTGCCACATATGGCACGACCTTTGCCGACATTGTCGACGTGGATAATCCTGAACATGTCTCCAGGAAAGAGACCTGGTATACGAGCGCAACTGGACTGCTCGTTGTCCCAAAGGCGTTTCAAGGAATTATTCGCAAGGTTGGTTTCTGATCGATCGTCGAGTAACACTCGACGCTGATATGATAATGTTCTCGCAGGGCGCTCAAGCCAATGAACAGAAAGAATTTCGTTGTCCCTTCTCCTGTCTTGGAATGGTCAAGTCGGAATTCGGTATCAAGCGGCTGCCCATCTTGTGTTATCGAGGCAACCCGTCAGATCCGCAGTGGGTTGACCGTGACGAAGGTACCTTCCTCGCTGTTCCATTAGACACACCACGAATCAATTGCATCAGAGTCATTCTCGACGCTCTGCAACGTTCGTTTTGATCTACGCGAGGCAGCAAAGTCATTAATCCCGAAGAGAAAGTTGGGGGGGCAAGTGGGTTTTTACTATAGTCTTACCGTTGACGTGATCATCTCGTTTGGGAGCACGGAGTTCAGTGCACAAGTAGCTTGGAAGGTCAATGTGAGTCGCCAGAAACTAACTCTTCTTCGCCAGCTGATGATATCATGGTTTCGGTAGGGCGTTGAGACAAAGTGAGCCATGCCACCAATTTTTTTCGATCCACTTAACACGTGCGACAGGAGTCCTGCGGTGATCATATACGATGAAAATTAAGGTCGTCGTCGTATTTACTATGCCCTTCTGGTCACGCTTGGTATTACGTCCACCCGCGAGCTCAGTACCACGGGTACATTTGCCAGCGCATCATGCAGATGTAACCGTACCTAACGTTGTTGGCAAATGTTTTGAATGTCATCGCTCGATGGTTGATATTATTGTTCTCAGCGCCTGCCTGCGTTGTCTTGTTTAGTAGGTCGGTAAGTTGTGCTGCAAGTTTTTGAGTTGATCCGAGTCGACGGTTGCAGTCCATTGACAGTCTTACAGTAATAACGCCGAATCATTGTTGGATTCGACTTGTCAGTCCATGGTGGTGTCGTGCTGTCTCATTCCGGAGCTTGACCGACATGATGACACCGGGGTGACCCGTCGACTGGTGTATGATAAGTCATTGGAAAAACCTCTGTCTGTGTGATCTGTACACACTGAAATGCACCCTACATGTACCAGAGCTCGAGAGGAGGTAGTTTTATGTCGTATTTTACACTTTTTGGGTTACATTGAACTAGACTGTCACGGACTCACGGTTCCTGTGTCCGCCGCACTGCTATTTGCTTAGTCAGCGTATACTCTGCCACTCCTACCCCCGTTAGCCAACACGTACTCACATCTTGCTCTTGTCGTTCTCTCTCACTCGTTTTTTTCGGTACATGACTGCATATGAAACTGATGCTTCGTCCTGAATGGCGGCTCTGGCCCATCTCCACCTTCCTCAGCCTCCTCGACCTCAAGACCGGTGTCACGATTGCCCTACTCTTCGCTGTAAGTAGCGTTCTTATCTTCCTTCCCCCGAAAGAGGGAGCACCACGCGTCCAAACGCTCAACGAGATCGTCAGCTCTTTAACAAGGCAGCTGGCGTCTACGGTCTCATTTCGGTCCTGACAGGCGCCGGAGGGTCGTTTGCACAGCTTAGCCTGTATCTGTACTCTCTCATCGGTCTGGTCGCACTCGGATGGGGGCTCAAAGCAGTCAAGGAGGTCAGTCCCTCCCGACTTCCCACTCGTACCGTCATTCGTTCGTGTCATTTAAATCCCATTTGCTTTTTTTTTTCTTTTCCCATTCGTGCACGTCTCTTGTAAAAAGGAAAACGCGCAGCAGACGCTCTATTTCGCACACTTGTTTTTCGTCGATCACATGTTCTCGACGGCCTGGACGCTCTTCTTTGCCGTCGTGTGGTGGGTGTATACCCCACATGACGGTCGACGGGTGGGCAATTCAGCGGCCCAAGAGGCAATTCGGGTCGGTGCTGGGGTCAATCATACGATGACCGACGCGCAGTTGGTCGCCGCAGCCAATATCCTTTGGCATGAAGAAAAGGGTGTTGCAGCTGCGGTCATCATCTTGTCCTGGCTTGCAAAGGTGAGACGTCTCGAAAAAAAATTGTCCTAGTTGGATGATGCTAATTCCGATCGTGGTGTAGATATACTTTGCGCTCTTGTTGTACTCGTACGCGACGCATCTACGTAGGGGCACGTTCAACGCGATTCGGAATTGGCGTTTACATTCCTCGGTGCCTGTTGGTTACGATCCAACATTCATGGAGGAAGAAGACGACAACGAAGAATTCTACATGTCTTCCTTGGGAACACACCATCCCAATGGCACCTCTTCATATTTACCAAGACAAAGCCGAAGCTCACTTGGAAAGATTACTATACCCGTGCAAGGAAAGGGGGAGGTTCTCTTCGAGGAAAGCGGACTATAATACCATCTTCCTTGCTCATCATCCTGACATGTCATATGGACTCGTATCTGATGGGTCATTTTTCTCTAATTTATGCAGATGGATAATGTGGAGCTAAGCGTCCACGAGATGATAGCAACAGTGGTCGCATTCTCTGTCAGCTGACCCGTACCCTCTTCGCTTTGGGCGTTGGATGGCTCTTGGACTGAGCGGTAGTCCCATTCGTGCCATTGCTGTATCTCTCCCTGATATCTTCTACCCATTTACCACCTTCTGCGCCATGGAACAGCCAAACGTGACTGCCTCTAGGTCAGGGACGTGTTCAAAGTCCTTAGCACAAAACCACGTTACCTTCCTGGGACTCTCGTGGGCTCCCGACCAATCATTTCGCTCGACGTCCTCTTTCCGATCGTCTGAGTCCGTGGAACTTGAAGTCTATTTTTGGTATTTGAAGGTGGAGGGAGGATCCATTGCAGCTGCTCGCATAAATGCTGCACGATCTCGTCCGCGTCACCAAGGAGAACGATCTGAAAATGTGCTTCGAATGGTGCTCTTGGGAGGCAGGAAAGCAGACGACGTACATCAGGATTGATATGCCTTATTGGTGTCTTGTTGATGAGGATCTAACGCAGAGTGATCCGTCGTACGTCGATGACTCGTGGGATGTTCACTGACCTGCGGCACCGAATGCGGCAAATGGGCTACATCAAGCTAAGTCAACTGGATTAGGCGGAGGCAATAAAATCGAACGCACATAGAGTCTCGGACACTGGAGAGACCTTGAGAGATGTGCCAATGACCAACAAAAGATCCACCCTATCTCGGTCATCTAATAGCGCTTGATCAAAGTCGTCCGTAAGTTTTTCCCCAAAGAACGTAATGTCAGGCTGTGAGGTCGAAGACGGACGTCAGCGCGCTTCTTCCCCCAGAACATATGAGACGATACCTTCATCACGCCTACAGGTAAATCGTCGCATTCATCGCTATCGTCTTCCCACTCATTCCTCTTCTTTCCCTTCTTCTTCGTAGACTTGGCCTTTTGCGCTTCCGCAGCCTTGTGCACCTCTAGGCACACTTTGCAGTACGGGATACGTTGGTCGAGGATGTCACGCTCGATTTCGTTGCCTGGGACCTTGATTCGACATTGAAGACACGTAGCTGTCTTGAAAGAGCCGTGACATTGCAGGACGCGCGTGATGCCCGCAATAGACTCGAGTGTGTCGATGTTTTGTGTGTAATTCTGTGTGGTAGTTTGATCGCTCGACGTTATGGGTAAACCAGACCAAATACGTAGCGCACATACCCGAAGGAGCTACGATGGTCCAAGCGTGGAGTTTGTTCGTGACCACACTCGTGAGATTAATGAGAACAGTACCTTGTTCTTGTCTTCTAGAAGTTTGATGAATCGGTGACAAGGGGAGGGTATGAAATTAGATGGATATATTTGACTTGAACAATCCAGTCAGAACTTGGTGCTTCTTGGCAGAGTTAGATCGCACCTGGCGAAGGAGCTTTACAGAAAGCGTGAATAATACAATCCTCGGATACCGAGATGAAGAAGTCTACTCACTAGAATACTAAATCAGTGAGCCAATGTAGTGGTAAAACGGTGAGGATGGTCCCAGGTAAAAACAGTAGTTTCACCTTTAGGATTCTCTTTGAAGTAGTGTATATCGAACCTGGATGATGTTATAAAAACTGTTTTGATGAAGAGTGGGCGACGGACATTTGCTGAGGGTCATCTAGGTCATACTGACCCCTTTCCTTTAGTGTCGCATAAAGACCGTTGCGGGACCTAAAGTCCGGGATGCCGCAGGACACACCTAACGTTTCTCAGTAAACATGCATGCTATCGGAAAGAAAAGCCGCGCACTAATGCCTGCACCGGTCAGTACCATGATACGCTTTGAGTTAACTATAAGAGAGACTGCGTCAGAAATCGTGTTGTATTGTGGAAGTTTTTCCCTCAGATGCAATCTGACCGGCTGGACTCAGTCCAAAGGTTTTGTCAACATATTGGCGGTTGACTCACTCTCTTGATATCGCCACTCTAAGGAAATATAATAGCGTCTTTTGTCGCTTATTTCTAAGTTCTGGACACTATGCAGCATACGGAGATAAAGAAAGGAAGGGAAAGAGAAATGATATGATATGACATACAAGACTGATACCGAATGCAAACAGTAGTTTGACAATAGGTATGTTCTGCGTGAAGACATATTCTCGAATGAATGAACTCATTCCTGGATGAAGTGAATCACTAAGCAATAACGTAGCTGGGTAAAGCGCTCACCACGTTCCTTGAGGTGGTGCATCATTTTCCGAATCTCGTCCTTGGTCCATGCCTGTATAGCTGAATGCGGCCATGATGTCACCCCGAGAAGCATGACCGGAAAAGAAAGAGAACATTTCTGTTTCCAGATTATCACGCGTACCCACCTTCCTCTTCCAAGGCGCGGATCTCAGAAGGCTCGATGTCTCCATCTTCGAGGTCTGCGATGTCAACTACTGCAGGAGGCGTGCATTGTTCTTGTACAAGGAGAGAAAGATCTTCCGTGTCTGAGGCTTCCGTATCACTGTCAAACTCGGTCATCTCGGTGCAGACATCATCGCTGAGTCCGTCCAAAAGGTCTTCTATGGTGTCGGGGTCCACCTCGACATCTTCTGCAGCGCCGAGGAACGCGCGAAGCTGCAGGGCATGTAGTGGGCTCAGTGGTTTGGATCTCGTGTCGCCATCTTGGCTTGGGGGTTTGTGCGGTATTGGGCCACTCATGCGTCCGTCGGGTGATAGTCAAAAGGGTCAAACACGCACTTTGCACACTTCCATCAATTAAAGTCACATGATGCGGATGTCCAAAGCACGTGATCAGTACGTTATAATCTCAGAGTATGATCCTCGAGACGCTTTCTTGTCGACCACCATGTCGCCCGACCCGTCAGATCTCCTCAGTTCGGACGACTCGAACGCATCCGATTTATTCCCTTCCTCGCCGACTTCGCACAGGTTCACTTCCCCACCTCCGCCGGAATATCAAGACGTACCCGTTAATGACCTCATTTGGATGGCCTCGAAACGGCGTACTCTGCCCCCAGAGCTGATCGAATACGTCATCGAGCTTTTTCATCGTCGTTATCGCTCATTCCGTGCCCTTCGTCCCTTGTCGGAAACCAACTCTCAGTTTCGGACGATTACCCTGCGGAGATACATGACCTCTCTGAGCATACAATCCGCAAAACAGCTCACTTCACTTTTGAAGGTGCACATGTCCATGCTGTCGCGAAGTACCGTTACATGGGGATGTGTGGGTTTTCACTGGGTAAAGTGAGCAAGAGCGCATATATTCTGCCCATGACCACCCTTTAGTATGTTTCATCCAGGACTTTGAGAGCACGCTCTGGGGATCTCGCAGGGGCACCGTGGAGACCAAGGCTCATGGGAAATTTGCGGGACCTCCACATTTCTTTTGCAGCGGAGGGGGGGCCAACACAGAAGATTCGATCAACGCAGATATTTATCACCCCTTTGATGGATTCACCAATGACTCACCTCACCTCGCTAACGCTCACACAGTTATGGTACATTGATGTTCTGCTCTTGAGTATGGTGTCTGGGGCTTTTCCGGGACTGAGGTCCCTTCATCTCAGCTGTTCCGAGCACCTCGACTTGTCTTGTTGTTGGGCTTGCTTTGAAGAGAGCTCTTCAGTTGTCATCCATTCTCCTATACCTAACCATTTTCCAACAGTGGTATCGTTAACAGTATGTTTCTCCATTCGCTTCTTCTTGATTATCAAAACACCCTCGCAGAGCGCATTCGGGAAGGCACTGAAACCGCTTACCAAGTTGATCGATCTTCATCTGGGGATATTTCTGTCGGACGAAGAGATGCTGGAAAACCATATCGACCACTACGACAGCCCAAGAGTCTATTCACGCGCTCTGCGAACGGCCTTCGGTCAGAACCGCAACCCGGGACACACGGGAACGGTCCTTAGTCAATCAGAATCCCCGAGTCCCCTACACTTTGAGCACGTGTCTTACAGGGAAGACGAGGAAGACCAAGAAACCGTGGCGAACATTGTATTTGACGAAGTACCACCGTTCCCCCACGGCCCCGAATTGTGTCCGATTTGCTCGATCGTGGTTTCTGGCCCGGATGTGCGTACACGTGAGCTCGAAGCAAGCTTGGCGCTCGCCCTGAAGCTCAAGTCCCTACGAACGATCGGCTGGAGTTCGTTTTTCGCATGGAAGTTCGCCCCCGAGGATGAAAGAAGGTTCGGGGACTGGCAAAGGACGACCAAGACGTACGTTCTTCGCAGTGGTGGGAGGGTACGAGTAAGAAGGCGACCTTGGGACTAGTCGGTGTTACCTACACATGTACCACCCGCGGAGGTCAGCAACTCGTCGGGTCCTCGCTTCCTTCAGTCATTTCGCACTTACTTTGCCATGGTCCTGTTTCTGCTTCGCGCTTTCGTGCAACATTGTGTTCAACAACGTACAACAATGAACATAGATGAACATTCTGTAACAGTCTGACGTTTAGAGTGGGGTTTTTCGGCAATAAATCTGAGGATCGCTTTCGAAGCATGTTGCAAGCAGGTCGTCAGGGAAGTATTGAAACACATCTTTGAGTAAAGCGGTGGCTCAAATCAATCAATTTCAAAGGTGGACATCACTGTGGAGGAACAAAGGAATGATGTTCGCGAGGTAACGAGCCACTCGGCTTGCACTCGGCAGCAACCACGTCCACACCTCGATTGGGACCACAGATCCGTGAAGACCGGTGGCAACAGACCACAAAACATATAAAGATATCGTTGGTCCCTCAGATTTTCTCCGTGGTAAGACGCCATCCCCTCCGAGAGCGACCCCTTTTCCTCCCATAACATTAATCCCTCTGCGATCCCCCCCTCCTCCCACTTTATCACTCGTTTGATCAGCTAATATGACGTTTACCTCTGTCGCTCAAGCCAATCCAAAGACGGCAGAGTTTTCCCGTCTCTTTGATTTGTTTGACCGTGTCGCGACACGACGCACGCGGGCTCTCTTTGGGGACACCAGCGAAGCCATCTCCGAAGACGACATTTCCAACGTTCCCCCCGAGTTCGCCTCTGTACTCCGGAATCTATCCACGATCCTCTCCTTTCGCGCCCGACGCGACGAGGAGTATGCCCGATGCGCCCAACCTGCGTCTACGACCAAACCACGCCACGACACCCTCACCAGCACGCCTTCCAAGAAATCCGCCATCGAGAAGTCAATGCCACGCATCGACGTGATGGGACCCTCGAATGCCGTCGAACAAGACACCGAGAACCCGACCTTTCCACTCGGCGAACGTTACCCTTTTACGTTCAAGCTCATGCTGCACAAGCTATACGACCTAGACGAATGGGCAGAAAAGGTCAAGGCTGCAGTGGAGACATCCAAGTCGCAGTTCAAACCCCTGGCGGAGCGCGTTCAGAGCATCCCCAGGGACACCACGAAGAGAAATAGCGTTCATCCTTCCCTCGGGGCTTCGGCCAAGTTTAAGCCACCAAGTACAACGAAGCACCCGCATTCGGCTGCGCCGCCTAAAGGCGCCACGACGAACGTCAAAGAACGAGGGGAAAGGAGAACCAGCGTCCGTCCTTTCCTTGGTGCTTCGGCAAAGTTCAAGCCACCAAGGCCACCAAGCGTAACAAGGCACCCGCATGCAGTCGTACTCCCAACTTCCAGGCCAGAAGTCAGTCGCGTGGTGAAGAAGAGATGTATAGGACGAAGAAAGTCCATCAATTGTCCGATGTCGGCTAGCGTCTGGATATACGTTGCGGCCATCTCGGCGACCGAGGTCGCCGGCGCTCGTCGCGCGGTGGAGATCACGCTTTCCACGTCGACACGGAGGCATGCAGGTGGCTTGGGTGAGACTCGTGTACGGCACCGATCGTTGACTGCTTTGGAGGAAATGCAAACTCGGGGGAGTGCAAGACGTAAAGTCAAGATAACTGTTCCCTTTCTTCAAGAAGGCGCCGAGCCCGCCGTTCCGCTGCGCCCGTCGTCAGTCTCGTTTGTAGAGCCGTCACGAGAGGTCAACGAATCGGGGAGCGTGGTGAAGAAGAAGCGATCGGTGGCTTCTGTTTTCGCTGCCGATTCGTGCAAGCGGGCCACTGTCAAGCGACCCCTGTGCGTTTGAGAACGCTGGACGAATTTGCTGTAAAAAAATTAGTTCCGAGTCATGACAACCGAACTGATACGAAACTTACGTGTTACGATTTACATTTTTATGACAACTTACATATTTTTTTGCTCTTTCATCACGTGTAGCACTTAGGTGCAAGACTTTTCGCGTTCTCGTACGATGGAGGCCATCATTTTGTTATATGGAAACTGTTTATTTAAACTTGTCTTCACAAACCGAATTTGAAGGATGCTAGTAGGGTGGACAAGGATGACGAATGAGATCTAAAATATGTGATAGTCTACGAAAGGGACATCTATATGTGGGGTATACATCTCAAACGAGGTATTCTACGCTCAGTTGGAAGAAAAACCCAAAGAAAAGGAAAGAAACGACTAAACAACTCATCTATAGTAATGATATTCAGTAAAGACTGTAATAAATATTCTCAGCTGCACCCATTTCATGATACGATTCCGGTCTCGTATGCATATGCGTCGAGTAGGAGGCTCCGGCTACTGAATCGTACATGGCCAGGCATGATTTCCCTATCACAGGACCGTGACTGAGTAGCTGAGTCGAGCGGAAGGTAGCTGTGAGAGCCGGACGGCTCAACCAGGCAAACGGGATGTATCGGTATTAATGCCGGCGTCTGCACTGCTCGTAGCGACCTGTCCAGAGGACATGACCTTGCTGCATAATGGACTACGTCGACGGAGAGAAGAACCATAGAAGAACAAGACCTGAGTGACCGATTCAGCAAGAGCAAAAGAAGAACCGACAAGGTTTGAGCTCACAAAAGGGATGGGAACGATGACTAGGGCTATGCCTGCGAATAACGTGTTGGACCATTTGTACGTGAGGTCCGCGAACATGTAGTTTGCAAAGAGCGGAAAGGCAAAGCTGCCCATATTACCTGCAAACACATTGGCAGCGTGAGCTCAAGATCACCCGTCCAGTAAATGGCTGACGTACGGCACAGGCTCTGCCCAGCCAGAGCAGAAGATGCATAAGGGCCATAGCTAGGTGGAATGAGACAAAACCATCGAATTAAATAACAACCTACCAGTCGGCCAAATACAAGAAGACGACCAAGTAGGCAATAAAGGCACCAAACATAAATATCTGGACACCAAGAGATCGAGGCCGTTTTGGCAAGGAAGTTAAAAATAGGCTTACCGTCAAAGCAATAGTCGGCCAAATCCAGTGAATTTGTTGCGAGGTAGTCCAAGCAAACATGAACATTGCGAGGGGAAACAGGACCGCAACCAGACACGTGATGTATAATCTAGCTTCCGGACCTTTGCGGGCAACATTTTGTCTGCAAGGAATGCCTAAGAGCTAGGCCGCGGCTGCGGACAGTTTCCCTCACCTGTATAATTTATCTCCGTACATGTTTGCACTGAGCCCTATCAAAGCGCCCACACTAGATGGATAAGATCATGGGTGGGGAAGATGGCACTAATTCGATCAAGTACCCACACGATGGTAGTGTATACCATTCCACTCTGGCCAGTATTAAATCCGTATAGTGTCTTGAAAAGAGGCGAGACAGAACTGAATATAATGAGCTATCGAGCGCCACAAATCAACAGGCCGTTACCTGATCAAGCAGAACAGAACGCCCCACATAAAGAATACCCAGAGCTGCAAGAATTGTGGCATCAGGCCATCGATCTTTCCGGACATGATGACTTCCAGTCTTACGCTTATACTCGTTGCTATAGGTTCGGTGAGTAGAACCTCTGTAGATCTCTTTGAGAGTAGTGTTGTTGTCGAGGCGTAAATACTTACGGATTGGCCGGGTGCAAGATATCCACATAAGCTCGCGCAGTTCTGGTTGTGTTTCCTCCACCCGTGCACGGTACCTCGGATCGCCTGTTTCCTTTCTCATTTGCTGTGCGAGACGCCGCAGGATGATACTTTGACGGGTCTCCTTCATGGTGAACATAGCAATCACGAAGTATACGCCACTGAATCTGAGAAAATTTCTCATTCAACAATTAAATCATGATCGGGAGAAAAGCGATTAACATTGCGTGGAGCCATTGAATCCACCTCCATTGAAGACGTGGCTCGTATTCAATCCACCCGGATACCATCGGTCCAAGCCCTGTACAGGCCATGTTCACGAAGGTAAAGAAAGACATTGGAAGGCCGCGCCTAGTGATGTCAAGCGATGCGTCAGCCATCGGACATTGCGTAGATGAAAAAGCACTCGCTCTGCTGGTTCCCAGATATCTGCGATCGTACCACCTACTAGAGTTGCACCAGTCGAGGCAAACGCGCCACCGAGGGCACGTGCAACGATGGCCAGATGAATTGTATTGGACCTGCAAGGCAATGAGCTGATGTGGTCGGTCCAAGACCCTAAAACGAACATGGCGGCGAGCACATAACACAGCACCGAAGCAAAGGCGGTGAAGAGGTAAATCGGCCTTCTCCCAACCTCTTCGCTAAATGCAGTCGAGAAGAGAGGGACGAGTGCAAAGCCCAGTGGATAGACGCAAAGTGCAATCGTGGCCTGGAACTGAGTACAGTGTAGATCGTGTACCATGGACTCGGTCCCCATCGCAAAGGACGACGAAGCAGTGGCTGGAGGATGAAGTCAACGGTGCTCGTAAGGGACAGTCCGTGGGCAAGGCACCTGTGATACCGGTGAACCCGCAAACAACAAGCGTGATGCACCACTTTTTGAGGCGAGAGGAGGTGACAGGGTTACGTGGATCGTTGACCGTGAACTCGACCTGGACATAGACATATAAATGAGCGACCCAATATCGCCGACGAGATCAGGAGGACGAACATAGATTGGGTCAGTCCGGAGTGAAGCTGAAGAGAACCCAAGGACGGGGGGCGAGGACTTTTCGGCGTCGGAGAGGCTCTCGCGGAAGTTGGATTGACTCCCAGTGTCGTGGTCGACATGTGTAGCGGTTAACGAGTGTGCCGGAGAGCTTGCACGGCTGGCATGTAACTCGTTAGGGGTGGTTAGAGTGGACATTTTACAACCTGAAAGGAACGGATTGGCCGTCGGAGCAGGGTTTATACTGTCCCGATTCTCATACTTCGCCGTTTGGCGTCCAAGTTGAAACGGCTCGGAGGTTGCCCCAATGTCTTGAGCGCAATTTCTCTCGGCTAGTCAAGGTGGAGCTGGTGTTACGTAGTTCATTGGCTCTGCAACTAAGTGAGCCAAAATGACGGGACACTTCGTGAAAATGTGTCAGTGCCAAGACGCCAGAGGTTTGAACGTCCGCAGTCGGGGCAAGGACAACACAAAACGTGAAGGGGAGTGACTCGTCAAACCGCCACTCTGGGCCATCGAAACATGTGTCCACACATGTCAGTCAGCCTGAATGGACTCTCAAGCATCACTGGTGTTCAGTCGGAGGGGTGACGAAAATTAATAACATAGGTATCATACATGGTCTCTGATAATCGCGCGGCGCCCAGCCATGACGAAGTTGGTGAGTCCTTAAACCTTGTGGTACATAGCATTCGACTCACCGAGACTATGACTCGGAGAATTCTACAACTCCGTCCGCATCTAGGGTTCCTCTTTGAACATGTTCGCCTCGCACGCGAAGAATATCCTCTATATTCTTCAGTCGACCATCTTGGGTATCATCTTTGAACCAGCCAAGATTGTCCGCAATTAAATGCCTATTTATGCACATACAGAGTGAGCGTGTACCAGCATCAGACGCGCGCGACCCGTACCGGTTCTTGCAACTTGGGCATTGAATGAGAACGATGCCGCGCTCGTACGCACGTTTAGTGAACGTGTGTGCTGAACGGTGGTTACACTCGTCAGCGGTACAAGTGAATGCAATGGCAAGACGGGGCTCTGGGGGATCCGACTGCGCCTGATCCGAGGTCTCTGGTGTCAGCGGTGATTTCGATAGTCCACTTGGTGCCTTTGCAAAACTTGCGGAAGACGAGTTGGCACGAAAAGCACCCAGTTGTCGTTGTAACTGTACCTGGTACGACGACCTTGAGAGCGTTCTTGCCGTGCGCCATGCTGGACGGAGGCCACCAAAGAGCCTCGCTGGCAACATCATTCACCGATGTTTTTGATTGACTGACTGGATGAGCTCGGCATCAATGCCGAACTCGAAATCTCCGCGAATGTCGGAGCTTGAACACCTGCGCACGCGTCTGTGGCGTGTATTGTCCATCGACCGCGACCGCGACGACAGCGACGATGGCAGAACGATCACGACGAACAAAAAGTAACGCCGACAGGCTTGCAGAGTACAAGCGTATTCGAGAGGGAGGCGCTAGGAAGTGGAAGGTGCGATAGTATATATCTTTTCCGATCGTATATTGACGCGTAGGTTAGCCCGAGGAGGATGTCGCGTTATATGACGAGGTTACTGAAGAACAGTACAAAGGCATCGTCAAGGGCAGACTACAGAGGGACGATTTCGTTGTGGACGATGGTGTCGGGGGATATATGGACAACGGCATGGACGATTGGACGGGTCAGAATGATGCTGACGAGGAAGACGACGAGGAAGAGGACCCAAGGAGTCGCAAGAGTTGTGCGTACGTTTCGAGTTGCTGATCGTATTCTTATCCTGGATTGCCGAACAGCCAAGAAAAAGGCGACCAGAGTATCATCGAAAGCAAAAGTCAAGGCAAAGCCACCCCCGCCAGCTGCCAAGCCCTCCATAGGCGCGTATCGTCCAACTGTATCCGCAGAACAGGAGGAAGATTTTATGGCTAACCTTTTGGGAGGCATCGACAAGGCTCCCATCCCAGCTCCCGTGCGGTCGAAGAAGCGAAAACCTTCACCCGTCCCGGATTCTGATGACCTCATACCAGATCGTTCCTCTTCGCCAGTGCCGTACCGAAAGACCTATAGCGCTTACTCGTCCGATGGGGCAGTGGATGATGAACCTCTGTCTAACCCACCATCAAGCGATTTTGAAGATTATACGTCAATGATGAGCCCGAAGAAGAAAGTGCGGGTAGCTAATGGCTCTTCAGTCGTGACGCCTGCTATCGAGCGTATGGGCAAGTTGGAGGTTCACAGCGGTCCAGAAGATGCGTTCGACGCGTCCATGGACTTTTCAGACATCGATATGAACGACTTCATGGATATCGACGACATAGATGTCAAGCCTAGTGTTCCCGTCAAGAAGGAGCAACCGCCAGTCAAGCTCGATTCTAAGCCCGCTTATAAGGGTGTAACCACGCCGAAGAAGGACGATCTTATCGCCCCATCGTGGCTCTCTGTTTACGACTCCCTCTCTGTCGTTTCCGAGGACTCCCTGGGATCCAAGCCCGCGTTTTCCTCCAAGATGTCCATTAACGCGCTCGAGGACGATGGGAGTTTACACATGTTTTGGTTGGACTATCTCGAGCATGGCGGTAAACTCTACCTCATCGGCAAAGTGAAGGATAAGACCTCCAATGCCTGGGCGTCGGCCTGCCTTTCTATCCAGGGAATCCAGCGTAATTTATTCATACTACCCCGACCGTTGCGTGTCGTCCAGGAGGAAAGTGAGGATGGCCAAGTGGAAATTGTGGAGACCGACATTGTACCAGAGAAGGGAGACGTGTACAGTGACTTTGAGAGGATCCGCCGGGAAATAGGGATAAAAAGCTGGAAAGCACGTTGGGTGACACGGAAGTACGCCTTTGACTACAAAGACATCCCAAAGGAAACGGAGTGGATGAAAGTGTTGTACTCGTACGAAGGTGAGTGGTAAGCCGACCCGTCAGTGTGTGGACTAACGTCGTCCGTAGAACCGCAAATCCCAATGGATGCTTGTTCGCCAAATATCTACAAGATCTTTGGCACTAGTACGAGCATCTTTGAGCTATTCGTCCTGAAGCGGAAGATTATGGGCCCTTGCTGGCTGACAATAAAGAACCCTAAAGTAGACCACCAAGGAGTAAGCGATTACAAGACTCGGTCTGTTCTTCGTTGACTCGGTCTGCGCAGATCTCTTGGTGTAAGCTTGAGGCAAATGTTTCTGATCCCAAGGATGTGGTCCCTATGGGTGACGGTGCTCCGGAACCACCTCCCCTGACCATCATGAGTCTAGCTGTGCGTACGGTAGTGAACCACCGCGAAAACAAACGGGAAGTGGTTTGTGTTTCGGGACGGATCTGGCGTGATGGTAAGTATTGATCTAATGTGTTGCCCGCAAGTATTTTGATTTTAGTCTCCAGTTCAGTTAGACGACCCAACACCGCCAGAGCAGTTGCCCTGTTCGGTGCATACATTTGTACGTCCTTTGGACAGATTCCCTTCCAACTTTGAGAGCCGGGCCAAAGTCAACGGGAAAGGGATGATATCGCCTATGCAGAATGAACGCATGCTCCTCAACAATCTTCTCGGCAAGTGTTCAGTCGCTTGTGGATGAGAGACTGTCTTGATCGATTCGCCCTCTAGTCACGTTGTTCAAAGCAGACCCTGATGTCTTGGTGGGCCATGACTTCCTGGGTGTTTCCCTTGACGTCCTTTTAGGACGCATGAAAGACCTTAAAGCTGAACACTGGTCTCGACTTGGACGCTTCCGGAGGGCGAAATGGATTCCGATCGGAAGGCAAGGGACGAATATCAAATTCCTATCTGGTCGGCTACTATGCGATCTCGCCAGTGATGGTGCACGCGTACGCCATTGTTATTCTAATATTACCTTTTGCTAATGAATTTCATGCAAAGAGTATGATTTCATCCACGACATGGTCTCTCACCGAAATGTGCAAGACGCATCTCAAGTCAGAACGACAAGATATTGATCCAGACGACACTGCATCCTACTTTGACGGAAGTGTTTCCTCGCCGGATATGTTGATGACTTTCGTGCGACACTGTGAACTCGACGCCCACTACCAGATGGCCATCGCGTCCAAGGTGCAGATACTACCACTGACGAGGCAACTTACGAATCTCGCTGGGAATGCCTGGTGAGTGTTTGTTCTATTGGTGTACTACTGGAGCTGAACGAACTACGCAACCGCATAGGAACAAGACCCTGAATGGTGGACGTGCGGAACGCAATGAATACATTTTGCTCCATGAGTTCCACAAACTCAAGTACATCCGTCCCGACAAGACCTTTGGCAAAAAGGCCCCCAAGATCGAACCCGAACCCGATGACGCCGACGGTGAGGGCGGCGGGACGAAAGCTAGTAAAGCCAAGCGAGACAAGTACAAGGGTGGTTTGGTGTTTGAACCCAAGCGTAAATTGTGGGACAAGTTTATTTTGGTCATGGACTTCAATTCGCTCTATCCCAGTATCATTCAAGAGTATAACATTGATTTTACGACCGTGGAGCGGATACCGGAGGAGGTTTGCGGTCTCTATTCTCGTTCCGGGTTTGCCTTCTGATGCGTTTAAAGGAGGGAGAGGACAAGATTCCAGAACCTCCGAGTCCTGAAGTGCCGCAGGGTGTGTTACCTCGGCTCATTGCAACGCTCGTGCAACGCCGCAGACAAGTCAAATCTTTGATGAAGGACCGCTCAATAACGCATGCCAAGCTACTCCAGGTAACAGAATAACTGGGTGTCTGCACCCAAGGACTAACAACACTTGCACACGTCTCAGTACGACATTAAGCAACAGGCACTCAAGCTTACTGCCAACAGTATGTACGGGTGTCTCGGCTTTGAATACTCGAGATTCTATGCTCGTCCTCTCGCCGCGCTCACGACATTCAAGGGGCGAGAGATTTTGACCCACACCCGTGAATTGGCCGAAAGTCTGCAGCTCGACGTGAGTGCTGAATACCCTGTCTTTGTCGTAACTGCCCTCAAAGACACACCCCTTTTTCAGGTCGTCTACGGAGATACCGATTCCGTCTTTATCAACTCCAACGTCACGGAGCTTTCCGAAGCCCTCAAAATTTCAGCAGAATTCAAGAAAGCCGTCAATGACCGGTATAAGCTCCTCGAGATTGACTTGGATGGCGTGTTCGCGCGACTGTTACTCCTGCAAAAGAAGAAATATGCCGCCATCAAGATTGAGGATGGGTCGCGCACTTCGATAGAGATCAAGGGCCTGGACATGAAACGTAGAGAATATTGCGCACTGTCAAAGAACGTTTCTCAGTGGGTGATATCGGTACCGATTGGCAAATACATTTTGACTGGATTCGGTTTGACAGATATGTCCTGGACCAGATTTTGTCGGGGGAAGCAGCGGAGAACGTTGTGGAGAACATTCACGAGTACCT
This sequence comes from Boletus insuetus, assembly GCA_038093095.1. Taxonomy (NCBI): domain Eukaryota; kingdom Fungi; phylum Basidiomycota; class Agaricomycetes; order Boletales; family Boletaceae; genus Boletus; species Boletus insuetus. The sequence goes on from JBBPRQ010000151.1 coordinate 23,621, forward strand.
AGCTACGATTGGTTCCGACGTACGGGCCGGCAAGATCAAGATGGACGATTTCATCATTTTCAAGGTAGGATCACTTATATAGCATCATCGTCGACGTTGACAGATACGATTTTACAGCGGTTGGGTAAAAATCCCGAGGACTACCCCGATGCGAAGAGCCAGCCGCATGTCCAGGTCGCTTTGCGCATAAAAGCAAAGGGTGGAAGTGCACGCGCGGGGGACGTCATTTCTTACATCTTCTGCGTAGCCCCGGGAGATGAAAGCGCAAAGAGTACCCAAGCAGATCGTGCAAAGCACCCTGACGAGTTGAAGAAAGCCTCCAATGAGCTCAATATCGATTACGAGCATTACCTGGCACACCAGGTATTACCGCCCATTGAGCGTTTGTGCGATCCCATCGAGGGAACTGACAGGACCCGGCTGGCCGAATGCCTCGGTGCGTTGATATGCCACTCCAAAGCCCGTTTCGACTGACAGTTGTGAAGGACTCGATCCTGGGCGTTACAGAGTCGCTGGCGGATTTGAGGGGGGTTCTGCATTCGCGACGCTCGACTCACAGGTGTCCGACACCGAACGGTTCCGAAACTCGGAACCATTCCTCGTCCGGTGTCGGGGATGCCAAGGGCAGATGTCGTTCTCGCCCATATGGGAACGAGAGGTAAGTTGCACTGTACCAGTATGATTGGGCAAACTCACCAATACATGGGAACGCGCATACAAGTCGTCGCTCTTGCAACCCTCTGGTCCCATCTGTCCGGGGTGCAACCACCCATTTGGGCGAGCCAGTCTGCAGACGCAACTCGAGGTTCAAATACGGGCGTGTATTGCGCGGTATTACCAGGCGTGGACGGTGTGCAACGATACGACGTGTGGACACCGGACACGTTCGATGAGCGTGTATGGTCGTCGTTGCGTGCGACCAAAATGTGAAGGTTCGGCTCGGCTCGAGTACTCGGACGTCGAGCTATACAATCAGTTGCGATGCTTTGCGATGTTGTTCGACGCGGACAAGGCCAAGAAAGCAGCGATTGGGAATGCACGTTTCGGTGCGTGTTCTGTCTCTTTCTTCCTTTTCCAAGAGACTCACGACATGTCTTTAGACGAAATTTGTGTTCTCACATTGTCCAACCAGACGTTCTTGGAGGCGATGAGCGGTACGGTCGACAAGTACATTAACCAGTGTGGTCGACGCTGGGTTAATTTCAAGGCGCTGTTTCCGGTGATGGACATGTAGACCCATACTTATGGCTACCTTTGTTTGTACATGTTTGCATTGTCTAGTAGGAGGAAAAGCTCCTATCTAGTTTCTTGTCTCACTCAAACTATGACGAACAATGTCGTTCCAGTCCTCCCAGTGGAGATCACATACCAAATCCTCCTCCTTCTGGACACTCACGAATTAGTTCATTTGCAAAGGGTACAGTCCCTCCTTTCGTGACAACCTGTACCTGACTAGTACCCCTAGGTTTCCAAGCAGTTCCATGCCATCATCAATGATTCAACATTGTGGAGGACTGTGTACGCCAGTGCCCGCTTGCCTCGACCCCCTGGACCGTTTCCCTGGCAATCAACCGATTTCCTCCGACGTACTCTTGTCCAGTCGGCACGAATAGCACAGCGTTGGACCTCGCAACCCATACGCTTCCTTTCCAGGCACTCATTGCCATTAGCACACGATGACGACTGCAGGTGGGTATGTGGGAGATGGTTGATCCTCCGCAAGAGCACGAAACAGCTCGTGTCGCACGATGTGGATACGGGTATTGAACAAACATTATATCAGTGGTACGAGTGGGACTATCAGTGTATCTCGTGGTCGGCGAAGTGTTGTCTGACGTCGTCCCGAGGAGGCCTGCTCTATGTGGTACTTTGCATTGGGAACGGACAATCGACAAATGGAGTGCACATATCGGACTATTTGAAGCACAGCTCGTCACTTACATATTTCATTGTAGGAAGCTCCTCGAGTTTCGGGTTGATGATGATTCAAGGAACTTATCCGGGCCCATCTCCTCTGACGTTCCTATAAGCGTTCTGGCCGACGATCTATCTCTCCGAGTCCAGAGTGGTAACGCTCCATTCTTACTCATTTCTGTCGGCCCATCGCTGAGGCGCGCCGGACATGCTCTGATATTCGACATCCGAAGCCGGATTTTCTACGAGTTTCCGCAGTTCGCATCGGATCTGGTACGGCTGGGTCAAGTCCCATAATGTTTAACAATGACTTACACGAGACTTAGGATCCTTATCGGTATTGTATTTCCCTCAAGGTCGTGCTTACAATGACCCACATCATCCTGCACCGTGACAAACTCTGTCACACGGTCATCGAGGCATACGTCATTCCAGACGACAAGGAGACAAATGAGCTTCGACTCACACACAAAACAATCACTGAGATGGAGAAGCAACCCCTGTGGTGGTTTTCCCTCCGAAACCCGGTTGTCGATCCCATCACGGGATCTACCCACTTGAGATTCCTGGTTTTTTTGCGATGTGATTTCGACAGGTTCAGGTTCGAATGCGCTGACATCACCTTGCCAGCAAACTCGACCGAGAACGTTTTGCCCTTGTTGTTGGATACACATGTCGTGAACATGGGTTCTATGCCCTACTCCTACATCGTGCGCACCCGACTCATTCAGTCGTCTGCGGATGGTTTTGCTCGAGGGCTTGGCCTCGAAACCTGTATTCCCGGCAAGCTCTACATTGGCACATTTAGCATCGACGCGACGGGCGAGCGATGCATGGTGGACAAAGGTCATATGTCCTCGATCTCAGTGGCTACTGATATGGAGTGTTGGGAGACAGCGTCATTTGACGGTACGAGTGGGAGACTATGCGTCACCGTCCCTACTGCGGGTTCCCCAGGGAACTGTACGGCCACGGTGCTGGACGTTGAGTAAGGTCCTTGTGTACCCGCAATTCATTTTTGGTATCGATATCGACTCTAGTACGCAGAGCAACTATTCTGTCATGATATAATCCTCGTGTTATCCCGCACCGTCGTGTACCGACGTCGATGGTAGAGCAACGGTAACCTGTACAGCCCAGCATCCCCCTCGTCGTGCTGTGCAACTGCTGGCACAGGTACGCGTTCGACGCGAAGTACTCGCGCGATGAACAACTCTGATGCCAGCCCCGACCCTGCAGACACCTGTGGCACGTCTCCCTCTTCCTCCACAGCGGACGCGTTCAGTGTCCCCCCAAACGCATGTGTCCCCGCGTCCAACGCCGAATCTGAATCTGAATCTGACACACCCAAACGAGCGAGCGGCACAGACGGACCGACGAGGCGACACGACAGCGCGCCGAGTGCGCCTGCGAACACAGGGAGGCCATCCTGAGGGTCAGGGGTCCAGTGCACGTCGGGGTCTGCGAACGGGCGCGGGTGGAGGTCAGGACGAGCGAAACGGGTTGCGAGGCGGGGTTGGGCTGCGGAGAGGATGTTGATGATGAAGTGCGCAGAGGGCGAGGGCGAGGACGGGGACGCGACGTGGACGTTGAGTGCGGATGCCATGCGAGAAGGGACGCGGAGGGAAAAAGCGACGAGAGGGAAAGGGTCGAGTGCGATGGAAGAGAACGAGGAGAGGGTCGCGCCGTGGTATGCAGACGCGGTGGGGTGTCGGGTAGTGTTGGGAAGGATGGCGGTGACGACGGCGACGGACTGGGCTGTCTCGCGGAGGAGCTCACGGAGGAGGTGGCGGGTGTCGTCGGTGGATGTGTGGATGCATCTGCGAGCGAAATGGAGCAGACGCATCGTTGGTCCTCCGAGAGCGTGCTGATTAATATTATATTACTAGCGTAGCGCTCAACAAGTAAAATACTACACCGCTCTTGTTCGACATCAAGCAGACACGTCCGAAGGGATCGCTTGTAGTACAGTATCCAACAAGTTCAACAACAAAAACATACTGGGTAATCATAACCACCTTTCTCACTGGCAGCTGTCGTAAGTACATCAAGAAAATCTGGTTAGTTGCCATGCTCCACTTCCGGCATGCTCTTTCTCTATCATGACCCCAACGGCACTTACCTTATATCTTGTGTTGTCATGTACAACAAGACACAGATGAGTATTCCGAGTTGAATGGTTCTCCAGTGGCAGCTTTTGAAAGGTGGGATGTTCAACCAACAGATTCTTCTTGAGCCGTGCCTGATGTTCGTCCTTCGCTGTCAGGACAGCATATACAATCGGGTCTACGCCCGACCTGTCGCTAAGCACCAGAGTTTCGCCCTCTCGCAGACCTCCGCCTCTCTCTCTATTTGCGTGAGCATGATGGCGCTCTGCATTTCTATTCTGCCCACGTCTTCCCTCGTAAAGCCTCGCTGTTTCATGATTTGACGAGCTACTTCCGTGATGTAACACCACGAGCGTAGTTTCAGGGAGTGCGCAACTGCATCACAGAGCGTTGTCTTTCCAGTAGAGGCTGGCCCGACGACATACAGTTCAGTGAGCAGGCGTTGGTGGTCGGTCATCTCTGCGAGCGGTGTGCGTTTCTTGGCAGGTGGGATTAATGAGGCTCTGAGTGGGCGTTTCCTTGTTTGCGCCTTCCAAAAAACGCTGGTAAAGCGTTCAACAATTCGACTTCTGTATCTTTTCATCCAATCTCGACCATCTCCCTGCGTCACGCTTTCCCGCAGAACGTCCAAACAGCCAGTCTCCATGTATACCCTACTTCAAAATCCAACTCAGGACCAGGAATCATGGCGCTTCACTGTTCCAAATAACCATCTTGCCCTACCCAGAAGGCGAAACGAAAAGAACATTTATGGCAAGTTCATCAAGTTCACTGCAGATGCGATCACTCTGGAAATGTCTCAGTTTCCGAGTAGTCGCATCCTTCGAAACGATGATCCATCGAAATTCCTCCTTGTCTCCTTCGAAAAACTGCGTTTTCCAGAAGGTGGTCTTCGAGTCACCGCAGACTATATCACTCGGATGATGAAAACTGGCGTATTTATCAATGGTGTTCAGTATCGATTTTACCATCACAGTAACAGTCAACTGGTGAGTGATCTGTCGATGATCCCCGCCTTGCAGATCCTCACAGTTTCTAAAGCGGAGCAGGACATGTTTCATGCGTGCGGCCAACAACGATGTCGAGCTCGATGACAGGATCTACAAATTGGGCGATTTTGGAAGAATAATGAATGCGGCAAAACGTAACCCCTTTCGCTGCTCCAGATTTACGTCTGACCACCACATTTAGGGGCTAAACGTATCGGTCTTCTGTTCTCCGCTGCAGAGCTCGATATCCAATTAGATCCCAAATGGACGACCGACATTGAGGACATCGAGAATACCGACACCATCTTCTCTGATGGGTGTGGGCTAATGTCAAAGCATTGGGCTATCCAAGTTAGCAAGGCTAAAAAAATCATATTTCGCAATCAACGTTATGTCCCATGCGTCCTCCAAATCCGGTACACACTTTTCATTCCGCGGAAGTAGGATCTGCTGTTGATCCTACGCTCTTTAGATACTTGGGGTATAAGGGCGTCCTCATGATGCATCCAGAGATGGACAAAGAGAAAAAGTACCTCGCCAAGTTTCGGAAGAGCATGAAGAAATTCACGACAACGCAAGACCATTCATTCTCTGTCGTGGGGTATTCGAAACCTTACGCCTTCGGGCGTTTGAACAATGACATCATCGTTCTTCTCTCTGGTCTCGGTGTTACCAACGAAAAGCTGGTGGCGAAACAAGAAGCGTACCTTCGGTGGATCGAGGAAGCATCCACTGACGTGGCAAAGGCGGTCGATTTTGCTTCTTGTCTTGACCAGTATGACGTTGCAGAACGTGTCCTTCTACACGGTTTGGACGATCCTACTGTCAGTGCTCAAATACGAAGAGTGCAGATGGCAGAAGTATCCCAGTTCTTGAAGAACGAAAGACCTAGGGCGAGGATGATCATTCATAAGTCGCGCCTCCTCTATGGAGTTTGTGATCCTTTCAAGGTTCTTAAGGAGGGCCAAGTCCATATTCGAATCACTTCGCAAAAAGGTGCCACGACGCCGATTAATGGCGATGTCCTCGTGGTCAGAAATCCGTGTCTTCATCCGGGTATGTTAACATGTATTCAACACGGATCATTTACCTGAATGCTCTGCAGGTGATTGTCTGAAGCTCCGTGCTGTTTCACATCCCAGTTTGGATCACCTTCTCGATTGCATTGTTTTTGCTTCTGTTGCGAAACCAAAACATCAGGCTGCGCCAGCGATGAGCAGCGGGGGTGATTTGGATGGTGTGTCTATTCAAGTAAAGGTCCATCGACTTCTTGACTAATGTTGGTTCTAGGTGACAAGTTCTTTGTATGCTGGGACCCAGATGTTGTTCCTCCCCGTGTTCATGAGGCGAGTACGAGCTGGCTGTTTGGCTGAACTCCAGACTGAAGTGTAGTTTGTCATCTAGTCCTACGACTATCCACCCAACAAGGAACGTCCAGGCGGGAACGTCACGAGACAAGATCTTGCCACCCACTTTGCTATGTATAACAAGTAAGTCTCTTCATCATGTACCACTCAGTAACAATCTGGTGACCGATGAACAGTGTTGGCCTCGCTCAAATTACCAAACTACACCAACAATGGATTCGCAGCAGCCCGAAGGGAGCAATGAGCCCCGAATGCCAGGAGCTCAATGCACTTCACTCACGATCAGTAGACGGAGCGAGGGTTAGAATTCCAGAGAGACTGCGCAAGCCACCGGCTATGGAGGGCCCGTTTATCTTGGACATCCTCGCAGATGCTGCTGAAAGATTCCGCACACGCTTCACCACAAGAGTTGCAAATGAACTTGACCCCGCCACGACCTCTCCAGAAGACGCTGAAGACGTTCTTGCTCAGCTTTTCAAGATCAAACCAGAGGCCGTCTCGGAATACGAGTTATTCAACATGGCAGTCGCTTTCGCGCGAAAGCATTCCATCAATTTGTTTGAGCTGAAGCCTTACCTAGCACACCTTGACTTCGGCGCCCTCGCTGCTCATGAAAAGCACGTTATCAGCACTACGTTGGGATACTCTCCAGCTGAACACCGGCGAATGTGGAATTCCCTCTTGACCTCGGATATTCTCTCGATGCGTGACATTCAACAACGTCAACTTGATCGACCCTTGTCAATGCAGCGGTTATACTCTTCGGCAGAGAAATCAACCGCAACGTTTTTCCAATACCTACAGATAGCATTCGAGCAGTATACGCGAAAGATGCTTATTCTCAAAGTACGTATCCTTGACAAATGGACACCTAATAACTTGTATTTTTTCTCAGACGGGCGATCGGTCTGCAGTGGGAATCTTTGTCAAAGGGGTGACACTTTGGGACGAGGATCCAGAAGTCGATGAAAATGTCGTCGTGTGTTCCTTCATGCCCAAGGCCACTGAATCCATGTCGGTGTATCGCCCTTGTACGGCTGGATACAGGCTGCATTGCAGTGATGGCAATTTGCAGCTCTACGACAAGCATATGGCTAATACATTTGTCTTCATATCACGCTCTCGCGAGACCGGTAAGGATGTTATTGCAAGCATTGCCTTGCCAAAAATATCCAAACGTGTTGGGCAGGTATGTAATGCTTTTGGGCTGAATAGCGCATCGTAACCTAAACATCGTTTAGCAATTGGGACGGTTGAACAAGGCACCAGTGACCTCGATAGAGATACATGTTATTTCTAATCGAGACAGGGTCGCTCATCAATTATTTGACATGTATCTGGAGCAGTGAGTAGTAGGAAATACTCTTGATAGCCCTCTCCAATGAAGCGCGCCGTCAGTGTACAGACTGAGGAGTACGTCCGTCGCTTTGCCCGAGAGTTGACTCCATACAACGTCAAGTCTGTCCGGGACGTCGATTGGTCTGCCCACCCCGAATGGATGAAGGACCTATTCGTGCCCAGGATTTCGGAGGAGATGATGTTCAAACAGCTCCTGTCTGACCTCCAGCACGAGCAACTACAGACACTGATGACTTTTGCTCTCCAGCATCGTGCCGACAACGAGCTTTACTGGACGTTCGACTTTATTGTCGCGTTACAGCCTCTCATGGTGGACATGATCATCACGTGTCTTCACCAAAATCCGGCTCTGGTGTACGTGTTGTTGAGAGCATACCCTCCGACCGAGTCTCTATTACTTCCTGAACAACTTGTGGATCTCAAGGTGCCCATCCTCCGAGCCATTCTCCGCTCGGCGAACTCACTGGGAGTAGCCACCCTCGTCGCCTTGGAGAAAATTTCCCAGTCTGTCAACGACATGGAAATCAGCGAGTATGCCGAACTGCTCATGCTCGCGGCACTGAGCATCCGACCAAAGACGCTCTTGCAAGAGACCCTGCTCGTGCTGCATGAATCAACATCGGCATCCCGGGAAGGATCCCCTGCTACAGCCTACCTCCACAAACATGCCCTCGCCGTTGCGTTCGACCGCGCAGAGGAAGCTGCGGACGCGTGTCCTTGCGATGACACAGGGAGACCGCGGAGTACAAAGTCATCGTACCCTGTTTTGAGACTCGTTCAGGCCGAGGATGCGGCCGAGGGCCATGTGGACGTCCATTTCAGAGTTGATTTGTCTGTTCCGATCCGACTCCATTCACACGTTCGACTTCAGTGTGTCTCTGACCCCGAGAATGCGTTCATCGACCGCGCTGTCGTGGATGGTGTAGTGACCAAGTCTGGCCGAGGAGAAATCACGGTCGAGATGTTCCACACGCTTCCGCCTGAATTTGTGGTGATGCAATGGAGGATATTTGATGCTGGGAGTCTCGGTACGTCCTCAACCTTGCCCGTTGGCGTCAGGAAGATGGTCTGAGCTTGTTCTTGATAAGCAACGGCAAGAGCAATGATGGACGCGCTGACAAAGCTGTGGCAAGACTCGTATGAATGTTGTAGCATCTATGACACGATTGTCATGCCACCGCCTCAAACCGCCTCCGAAGCCGTCGATGACCATCCTGGAGAAGAAGAAGAAGAGCTGGCTGGAACGGAATTGATGAACCCAAGCCAAATCATCGCAATCAGGTCCAGTTTGGCCCCTCTCTCGCTAATCTGGGGCCCACCAGGTAAATTGCTGCAACTGGTGAGCGAGCATCTCAAGGCTCATCTGACATCCGTCGCACACAGGAACTGGAAAGACGACGGTCGTCGTCCAGATCCTTCACTATCTCTTGCGCAAGTTCCCAGACTGCAAGATTCTCATGACTGCCTCCACCCACAATGGTACGTATACCATGTTCTCCACCGCCGAGAGTGGACCTGTAAAGGATGTTAGCCGTCGACAATGTCTTGGAGCGCTTCCTCGAGTTGAACAAGGAACATCAGCTCCTCTCTGATGACCTCATCCTCCGCGTCGCCACGGACCACTCCAAGGTCAGCAAGGCGCTCCAAAGCTATACGATCGATGCGCGTGTCGGTGGAGATCTTCATGATAACAGCCGCTTGCAACGTCAAGCGCAACAACGGGTCAATGCGGCACGCATCGTGTTCACGACGTGTGCTGGCGCCGGGCTAGGAACGTTACGCAAGATCGACTTTGACACAGTCTTGATTGATGAGGCTTCGCAGCTTACAGAACCGACGGCGCTCATCCCGCTTGTTAAGGGGTGTCAAAGGGCGGTGTTGGTTGGAGACCAGTGAGTAAATGACGTCCTTTTCTTCGATCATGATGCGATGTCATTTATTTTGTCAGTGTGCAATTACGGCCTACAGTGAAACCTATGGGGAAAGTTCTCGAATATGACGTATCCCTGATGGAGAGACTCTACACATCAAACGCCCACCCAGGCACTGCCAAAACCATGCTTAATGTGGGTGTAGCGACTCTACAATGACATGACATTAACACGCCTGTCAGGTGCAATACCGATTCCCGAGCGAGCTCGCAGACTTTCCGTCGACAGAGTTTTACCACGGCGAGCTCCAATCCCACATCCAGGACAGCACACCCGTCCTCGCACGACTCGCCGCCACCGCCTTTCCGTGGCCGAAGGTCGGCCAAGAGCAACGACTCGTACCGACCGCCTTCGTGCAATGCGACTCGGAAGAGACGACGGGCTCCGCATCCAAAGGTAACGAAGGCCAAGTCGAGCTCGCCGCACGTATCATCACCCTCCTCCAACAACCCCGAGACCAAGACCAAGACAGCGCCCAAGCGCAGCCAAAGCTCACCATCGCCGCGCTCTCGCCTTACGCCAAACAAGTCTCCCTCCTTAAAAGCGCCCTCCCATCCTCTGTGACCTGCGCGACGATCGACGCTTTCCAGGGACGGGAAAGCGACGTGGTCGTGTTCTCGTCGGTGCGGTGCAACGTGACGCGCGAGATTGGGTTCGTTGACGATCCGAGACGGTTGAACGTCATGTGGACGCGCGCGCGGTCAGGCTTGATCGTTATTGGGGATCGGGCGACGATGACGGAGATAAATGCGCTGTGGAGAAGGGCTATCGGGTCATGTACTGAGGTCACGCTGCCTCCTGTGCAGTGCCAGGAGCATGTTTGATTCAGAAAATACGACTACATTGATCAATGTGTGTTAGTGTCCTACATATGGTCGAGCCTGGCTCATTCAACGTCTTACTCGCTGCCAGTGTGCCAACCTATGAGCCCAAGACACGCACCACGATGCTTTGGAAGTTCAACGATACCTACATGGTGAATCACTTCTGCATTGTACCCCTGGCATTCAAATCAGCTCACGTCACAATTTAACGACAAATACCAATGAATCGATGTGGTGAGGTATCTCAGAGTGTGTACATCGTGCCTCCCAACAGCTGCTAACCCACCCTTGAAGGATATATAGTTTGCTATCAGATGCTTTCAGGACCCGAGACTGGTCAAAGCAACCGTCCAATGTAGACCAAGAATGGGGAATGATAAAAAGGCTGTTGCAGACGAAAACGAAAAGTGCTTCAAGCTGTGGACCACCATAATAATATGCCAGCCGCGCCGAGTCTCCGACTGTCGATTGTGCAAATTACTATAACACGCGAAGCGCCACGTCCGTGGCAACACCCGCTACGGATGCATTGTCAAGAGTACATTTTTTCAAGTAAACTACGATCCACGGCCCCTCACCACCAGACAGGCAATGTGCCTAGTTTCCAGGGGAATCAATGATTGTATTCTCGAATATCAGAAGAGGTGACAGGCTCAGTGCAAAATGCGGGAGGTGTCGAGGCGTCGGATTCCTTCGCACATTGTCCTAAAAGGCCCGTGTTTGATCGACAACCGTAACGTCGTGTGAGACGCAGTGCCGAAGCAGCGCATCCATATTCCCATCGAAAAGATTCCAACTCGAAGGTGTCGAGCTTCCCCCAAATGGGGCCTCCTTGAGTAACGATATCCCTTGAGGGGAGGATGACAACTCGCTCACGGGTAACAGTAAATTCCGCCCTCCTTCGGGCAAATGACAAGGGCCCCCCTCAAGTGAGGGGGAAGAACAGGCTCGACTGCGTAATGCAGCGGTCGGTTGATTGATCGTCAACGACGAGTCGGAGAAGCGAAATCCACTCACAACCAACCACAACATCGCAATTGATATTACCGACGTCAACAGGGACATCCGCGGTGAAGCTCGTTCCAAAATATTTTGCCTGTATGACAGCACGGGAGGGAGCGATCTCATATCTTGCAGGAACGGTGTGCGAGACGATGCAGCGAGGGGTGTCAGCGTCGATCCGGCCATGCACGGAATTACCATCCAAAAGCATGGACATCCTCTCAGAGACGCAGAGGGATCTAGACGGAGAGTGAGAACAAAGACGATCTAGACATCCGCCGATACCCGCCAAAAGAATTATTATTGTAATGTAAAACAATAAAAGTGATCCAAATATAAATAAACATGTACATACCAAAATTGCAGAATTGACGAATTCTCTGCCAAACCTGCGAACGAGGGCTCGGCGCCGGTGTGCGCTCCGGACTCACCTCCTTTTCCGGCCGAACCTCCGGATCCACCTTCGATCGATCGCTGCTACGTGTCGTGCGAAACGGGTAAGATTCTACCTCGATCGATCGCCATGCCGAACGGAACTGCCCCAGTGACTCGCTGCAAGCGTCGTGCGTAAGCGTGCCACGTCGCTCGCGGTCTGTACTCTGCTACTGCGTTACGACAAGGTGGCCTCTGACGTGGTGCACCATTGATTGCGTCAACGGCAAATCACCATGGCGTGTTCGTGCAACGTGAACGGAATCACCGGCGTTCGAAACGGTCATGCGTTTCAGTACGCGGTCGGGAAGCAGTTCTGGAAGCACGACGGCTTCCTCCCCCTCCGCAACCAAGACCTTAAGGTCGAGGTTTTCACGTTCGGTGGAGGTTCGTCCGCTCCCCTCGATGAAGGTGTCTATTTGACTTACTCTCCACTGCTCCGTTCTCGATCTGCACATCGATCCGTTCGCATACGGACAGCTGTACACCGCTCTTTCCCGTGTTTGACATCGCGCACACACGTTAGCTCTCTTTTCGGAATCGAATGAGGACCGTAGATATGCGAACGTAGTATACGAAAAATTATTGCTGTAAATTACTACTTCCAATTGCTACGTCCGAAGGGATCGCTTGTATGGAATATATGTAGCATGAGTCATCACTGTGTCGACAGCGCGATATGCTTCAACGTCCAGTCCAAAGTCCGCCAATCATCATCCTGGGTTGATCTTCAAATCCTGAACATCTGGCCACCTGTTAAACTCCGAAACCGGGTAGGATGTGTTGCCAAGTTTTCCGGAGAAATCAAAGCCAGCAAGCATAATCCGCTGTCCATCGCAGATGATGCATCGGCTGCGCAAGTCCCCATGAACGAGGCCTTGACAATGGAAGGCTTGAACAAGACCTCGCAACTGAGTGACCCACTCTCCATGTTTTTCAATGTACGATGACTTTGTGATCTCGCAAGCGTCCTCGACCTCCATCGCTACTGCAAAAAGCCCACCCGGGAGCCTTTCAAACCCGGGGAATCCAGGAGCGCACCCCTGATTTGCGCAAAACTCATGTAGTAGGTGCTTGAGAATTTGATGACGATCTTTTTGTTATCAATTGTCCTGGCACCATAAAAACGCTGCTGGTAATTGTCAAGGAAGAGATGAGTCGATTGTGAACTTGATTGGAGTGCCGCCGTGGACACGCGATAAGCTTGAAGCATATGGTAGGATACGGCTTGAAGCGGTTACCGGATGGTGGTTATGAACCTGTTTGTAGCTGCTTCTTCGATGTCGTCTTTAAAAGCAGCATAGAGTTGTCTCTGAAGAAAGCAAATGGAGAGGAACTCGGGCGTGGGAAAAGGAGATGCAAGGCAAACGCGCTCGACGACTGCAATCTTCATCAAGGCGGCTCATACGCTGACATCTGTATCTCGCTCATTGAATATCACGCCAAGGAAAATGATTTCCACCAGTCACCGAAGCAAAGCACGCAAAGTAAGTATACAAACACCCAACCCAATGTTCTAATGCCAATGGCCACCGTCTCCTATGTCCCAGCTGGCGGGATATATATGATGCTGGCATAACCTCTGTAGAATAATACAGCCGTCTCGACTCGGGAATTCTCAACATTAGGATTAGTGACCTTGAGGTCGGAGTGCCGAGGCACCTTTTTGACCCCAGAAATTGTCAATGACATCTCCTTTATGGTCACTGGGTCGAAGTCAGGAAGGGGCGTGTCCGGAGGTGTTGCAACGATCCACTTGAAATCCTGCTTACAGGACGTGTTCTGAGTACCAGTGAAAGTCTCCGACCAAATGCCGAACTGAGTGAAATTTATGATTGAGACGAAAGCGACGCTGCGGTCGGATGTCGGGAAGTAGATAGAGACCTCGATCTCATCTCCAACGTCGATGAGCAGGTCAGCGAACTTCACTGACCCCCAGTCGCCATAACCTATACATAAAAAGAGTGAGATAGGTTACTGATGCATGGTTTAATCACTTTACCGCTATAGACAACTTTGTGAAGTGGGGATACCAACCCGAGGATTCCGGCTTTAATGCCCCTGCACTCGGAGCCGATATCCACCACCATAGTGAAAACAATTGCTTTCTCAGCTTTAGCATCGGGGAGGGTAAATATGCCGGTGGCGGCTGTGACATTGTCATACTATCGGAACAAGGCAGAATGAGACCAAGTGTTAAACGATCAATAGGAAACACGCAACCTGATCTACCGGCCAGGTAACACCAGCAGACCGGCCGGTAATGTTGATAGATTTCTCGACACGGTTAAGAAATGGGGGCTGTTGCTTCTCGGGGTGAGAGCCCGCGAGAACTGCAGAAGCGAACAAGAAACTGGAGAAGAGAGTGCAATTCAAGTGCATGGCGAGACTGAATGGTGAGGTTGGAATTGAAGCCCCGCGCAGCCTCACGGTTTTAGTAGAGGTCGGATGAGTCTGAAACACATATGGTCCTCCGACAGTCACGGTCGTGTACAGTAGAACTGATTAACACGGTGTCAGATAACGAACACGGACAGAAGCCTGTATTAGTACCTCCGTTAACTTGTGATCGACAGACCATGATAGTGCCATGTGTGTCTGCTTCGCTTAAATCCCCTCTGAATTTACCCTTGGTTGCCTTCGGCGCATATATACAGTATTGCCTGTCCTTTAAAATGAGTCGCAGTATGCAGATGTCAGCGTATGAGAAAACCATCACCTAGCACGTGCTATTCTGCTAGTCTGGTGACCAGACCGTGAGGTTGCCGCGTTGAGAGGCAAACCGTCGATAGACGAGGTCATCTGGGAATTGAACTAGGGGAAGTGACGGTGCTTGCCTGGACTGGAAAGTCATCATCATACAATAGCTGTCTTCCAAGTCTCCCTCGAGGTGTATAGTAAACCGCCCGATTCCTCGCTTCCCATCCGAGTCACCGACACTGAAATCGACGAGCGCGTTACCACGTTAAGAAATTCACTATCCCAACCAGATGCTATACTCATCCATGACCGGGTGAGATCTTTACCCCCTGCTCGCTTTGCCACCCGCCGACTACACCTCCCTTGTATCATCTTCACAGTGCGACAGCTTGGTATGCAAGGATTTTCGAGTGGTCAAGAGATCCACTACCGTGCTAGGGTATCAGGCATTGGGGATGTGGAAATTCGGACAGCGGACAGGCTCCCGTTGGCGGAGCCTCGCAAGTTTATTTTCGTTCACCCGTGGATCTGCGAGCTGCGCGATCCACTCGACGGTTTCACTTGGGGAAGTACAGTGGAAGATGACGTCGAGTTTGATGCTGAGTCCGAGATCTGTTCCGCACCCAGTTCCCCATTGTTTGCTCTACCCACTGCCACGATGGACGAGTATACCCGGGCCTTGCGATTGGCTGCTCGTCTGCAGCAACAACCCAATGGAGAGTTCAAGCGAGTTGCTGCTGAGCACGAGATGGTCGTTCCCGGAATCAAACGCCCCGGGCCCAGACACGAACATGAGGACGAGCGCTGGTCTCATCCATGTCCCTGGCTGGTCGTGCACACGAGTCAAAGAAGTAACTTGTCACGAATGTGGGAACGACATACTGCCGGTACCGGCGTGACGGTACTCTCGAAAGAGGTTCAAGCTTGCGAGTAAATGAAACGATATCCCATTCTTTGGCGCTCTGCTTATCCTAATTCCGATGTACTCGGAACCACTGGCTAAATAAAACCAACTTGGGTGCTTCGAAACGTGTATAATGTGTTCAGATGGATAACGAAACTTGGGAACGTACTGCAGTGTGCCGCAGTCGTCTCAGGTCTGTGCGCATTTGGGTTTATGCATATACTGGCATAGTCTGGGGACCAGACCGTCTATGAGGTTGCCACGTTGAGAGGCAAACCATCAATAGACAGTCTGGGGACCAGACCGTCTATGAGGTTGCCACGTTGAGAGGCAAACCATCAATAGACAGTCTGGTAAATTTCGTTCGCGTTTAGGGCCTGGATAGCAACCAAACCCAGGTCCGGTTTCTTCGAAAACCCAGTCTCCACGTGACCTCAGGACTGGGGCGGAGCTTCAACACTGAATGCAGCTGAAGTGAGCAAGCCTAGATGCCGAGAGCAGGTATACTGCGTGAAACAGCGCTCACCCTTGTGCCACATATCCTCCTTCTCTGTCATCCCCATGCCTCCCAGATGAACCAATCGAACATCCCCCCACTGTTACGATTCTCTCCTTTGGTTTTGTTTTGGATCAACGACGCGTCTCATCATCTCTCCGTGGACTTATCTTTCCTTTCTTTTATGATGACACATTCCTCTCACGTGTTCCTCCCGTCGGCGTCCTGACGGTCTCCATTTACTTAGTCATCATTTCTTCCACCCGTTTCTATTCTTTTCTATGCCTACCCTCAACGCTTGTATATCCAACATATATAAGTCATAGATACTGCTCTAGCGTTTCCTCACGCTTGAGCTCCTTTGTCTTCTTGTACCACGTACAATCTATTTGCTCTTGCCTCACCCTCCGCTGGTTCTAGCCCAGCTGCTTTGAACCCTTGAACTACTGGTCTCAGCCCAGTCCCTTTGACCCTTGTGTGGACGTTCCCACAAGGTACCCTTGAACCCCTGAACTACTGGTCTCAGTCCAGTTCCCTTGACCTTCGACCCTCCGTTCTATAAGTCCTCGTCGTACTTTTGACTCGATGCTCTTGTCCCGTGACCATTCAAAGGCTATGCTCGTTCCTACCCGGACCAAGTGTAACACCCACCAATCTGGCTCAAAAGGAAGTAAAGGGAAAGAGAGAGCCTCTGATACAGAAGATACTTCCCATTCTGGCAGCAATAGAAGTCAATCAGCCGCAAAATCGGGACACACTCACTGGACGATTGAGGATGAAGATTTTCTTATCAAGAACATAGCGACAAGCAAGGCAATGGCAATGATGGGGGATGGTCAAACATTTAGGCCGGTATTCTGGACTGAGGTGGCTAGCAAGTTCCCTCAGCCTGTTCGTGGAAAGGCCAAGACAGCTGATAGCTGCAAAGAAAAATGGAAAAGAGTACGTGACAATTTTGTCACCCCCTTCTCGTTTCTGATCAGTTGTAGATGAAGAATATGTTCGATGTTGTTCACAAGGTTGTGACATCAACGGGACTTGCATACTCCCTAGAAAAAGGTGCAGACCTCCGGCCAGAAAGTCAGATTGTCTGGGACGAGATTGTGAAAGTAAGTCCTTCATTCCACGACATTTATCTCTTGTTTATTGTAAGCACAGAATACCAAAGGCGCATCCTGATTCAAGTACAAGGGGTGGGTACACTATGAAAAGATGCTGACCATGGTGAAGTCAAAGGGCAAGGGAAACCACAAGAATGCCCCACTTCACATTGTCGAATCGTCCATGTTAGCTTCACGTCTGGGCCCCTCATCTGCTGCATCTTCCACTAATCCGACTTCTCCCTCATTACCAATACCACTGGCTTACTTGCTGACATCGTTTGGACCCGCTGCTTACTCGCCAATGTCTGGTTTACCACCGTCGTTCGCTCCTCATCCTCAAACCTCTCCTGCATATCCACAGCCATCGTCTTCCAGTATCCCACCCAGTTTTCTCCTACCATCCATTCCTTCGTCATACGTCAGCTTGTCTGCAAGTTCTGTCAAACCATCCTCATGTAACGACCCTCGTTCCCACTAACAATCTATAGGGAACTTGTGACATTGTGAGTCAACCAATAGTAGGATATGTAATCCTAGAGACAACAGAGGATGTATACAATGAGAGGAAAGAACAAGAGGAATAACAGGTGAATAAGACTAAGGTCTGTACTACTATAAGTACAACTATATATACTAAGAGAGACCATGCACAGACCAAGCTATGCTAGAGGCTATACTGACCATAAGTAGTTAATAGTGTGTCCACTGGGTACCATTAGGTGATAAGAGAGATAAGAGGTACTTATGCTATAGGCTCTAGATAAGAGCGGTTATTGCTATTGGCTGATAAGGGAAAGTGAGTCAAGAGGAAAAGCATGAGGCAATGATAAGAATGCAATGTGTTCGCCATGAGGTGCATAGCTGAGATAAGAGATAAGATCATGTGACTAAGGTCATGTGATTGCTGTTGGACAATATGTTGCGTATATGTTCAGTATTTCTGTAATAGATTAGCAATGATTAGGAAAGTGAAGTGTAGTAAAATTTCCAGTAATGTCAGCATTCGGGACCGCTATGGGGCGCTATAAGGGTGAGCGTTACACCTCAAGCATTTCGGCCCACATAGGAAGCTCAGGCAAGCGTAAGGCCGATGATGATGATGTATCCATGGTGTTAGCCCCAGGCCCATCAGGATCGGTGGTGAGCGCAGTGTCTGGTGCATCTGGCAGCAGCCACAAACGCTGAGCAATGCAAAAAGCTCAAGAAATTGGCGAACTTCGAGACAACATTAATGCACTTCAAGGTACCTTCCAATCCAACATAGAGCTCATGCACACCATGTTGTCAAGACCAGCAGCGTCCGCGCCTGTATCATTGAATACCATACCTCTACAAACCACGTTGGGCGCTGCTGAGCAGAAGAAGAAGGCAAGGACGCTACTCTTGCAGCTCGACTCGGATCTCCTTGCACCCAAAGAACTTGTCACAATGTTTGACATTTTCAGGTCAAGTGATGATTCAGTTGATGCATACATTGTCCTCGCATCAACTGAGAACATGAAAGAGGTGCGATCCAGTTGGCTGAAGAAATGGGTTGTGGAGGCCGGAGAGAAAACTACGTAGTTATGCCACTGTATAGTGTACTCTGTACTGTCTTTGATTCTCTTTCCCCCCAACACGAATATGGGTTGAATACATCCTTTGTATTCAAAAAACAAAAAGTGCTACTGACGATGAGTGTAAGTAAGATGATTCTGCCACAATTGCCCAGCGATCTCATCCCGCTTTGCTGCCATTGTGTCCCATTCAATGGCTGTGATAAAACCACCTACCAATGTACCAAATATGACTGTCTGGTTGCTCTGATTGCCCTGGAATTCCACTGCAGGTGGCTGTGACTCGGTGTCGCTCAAATCCTTGGGATCATGCCGGTGGATGATGTTGTGAATGCAGCAAAGAGCGGGGGGGACTTTGGCCTGGATATCCATGTTGTATTCAGGTGGGATCACCAGGATCTGAAATCGCCGCTTGAGGACACCAATGATGTGCTCAACAACATTGCGGAGCTATGTGTGACGTAGGTTAAAGTATTTGTGTGAATTGGTGGGTCTGTAATGATGTAAGTTAGCCTACCAAGGGACACAAGGAACTAAGAACATACCTGATTCGTGCACGATCCCATTCTGGTAAGTGATACTGTGTACCTTGATATGGAACCAAAAGTTGTGGACAGATGGGATATCCTACATCCATGAGGTAGTATTTCCTGTCCGGGATCATAAAGTCCGTTGTGCGAGCATTGTGATACACAGAGGCATCGGCTGCTGAACCCTCCCACCCACTAAGAACGTACATGAACTCGAGGTTGAAATTGCATCTGACAAGGCAGTTCTGTGAATGAAAACCCTTTCGATTGCGGGTTGCATCCTGATCAGCTGCAGATGGCACACATGCGATATGAGTTCCATCAATTGCGCCAATGGCATCTTTGAAGTAAGGGTATATGGTGGGGTCATCAAGGATACGAGCAGGAACAGGGTCATCGGAACGTGATAGCTTGACATATTTGGTGTATATTGTTGTTGATGAGAAGGAATCTAGCATCAAGCGGAAATACCTGATGATGTCAGATATTTGGAGCAGATTAAAAGTAAAACAAAGGTACTTAGAAATTGTGGTCTTAGATCGCTGAAAGTGCTCCCTGACGTGCATGCATAAGCCAGTTACACAGGTATACAAAAATATAGCAAGTTGTTCTTTGAGCGTGACATGCTTCGAGCTGGTTAATCCAATAGAGACAAGCTCATTGATGAGCCTGTTGAAAACATGCTTCCAGACATCTAGTTTATTGCGAATGCAATCTGGATGGCCATTGAAGAGTTCCTGTATCCACATTTACCTGGTAAGGATCGAGGTATGGTATGGAATAGGGACCGCGCATGTGGTAGAGGACAAGACAGCATCAGCCATGAGCTTGAAGGCCTTCATCATGATGTCGCCAAGTTGTTGGTTCTGAGCTAGAAGAAGGCGGAAAAGATGGTCAGGAATGTCATCCTCTGTCGAGTCTATCTCATAATGGGTGGCACACTGAGATGCAGCACTGTTGGACATCCCGTGTTGCTGTTATCAGCACTGATCGATATGCAACGACATAGTCAAACTGTTGAAGCTCTGCTCCAGTCCTGAGGTCACGTGGAGACTGGGTTTTCAAAGAAACCGGACCCAGGTTCGGTTGCTATCCAGGCCCTTAGCAGGCTGTGCGGGCATGTGATATGCCCAAATCAGGGTAAGCATTCATCACATGACACTAGGATAAGTGTAGGATAAGGGTTAGTGTAGGATAAGTCCATTTGCTGTCATTGTCAATGATTGCTACACCATGAATGACATCCAGCCCAACCAAACTCTGTGTTGCTGCTGTAACTCTCTTTCGAACCTACCCAAGAGACTGGTGCCACAGAACGAGTGTTACACTCTCTTATTTTTTCCCTATTTTTTCCCTATTTTTCTAGACTTTGTTTCAACCAGAAAAGACACAAGTGTCACATCCACTACATCCACTACACTTCTTATCCTAAATGCTCCACTTGCTTACTTTCCCACGCAGGCCACTACTCTCCCATGATATTGATCTACATGGATACATGTTCTAGACAAACACATGGTACATCACATGACTAGTCATGTGATCTTATCTATGACATCATAGCACAGGTATGCTTATCGTCCTATAGCATTAACAACTCTTATCATATGTACAGCCTTAGCCTATAGCATATGTAGCTCTTATCTAGCACAGCTTGGTCTGTGCGCATGTATTAGTAGTATAAATACTAGAGCCAGTAGACCAAGACACCCCAGTCTTGTTCTCCTGGAGTTTTCCCAAACTACCATCGCACTTGACCACCCCTAGTACTCTGGTTCTCAAACACTAGACCCTTTGGTGGGTTTGGTCGTTTCACTTAGTAGTTTATCTTCTTATACTATCTCCTGTTTGATCTGGTAGGTAGAGTTGTTCTATCACTGGCTTATAACTAGATTGGGCCTGGAGGATTGATAGCATAGGATTATCCCCTAGCAAATCCAGCATCCAAATTATGTAAGAATGACAACATTGCTCATGATACTTGGCCTTGAGACTAAGAATGGATATTAGATCAATTGGCTTGGAAATACAAATCTAGAGTACTTACATTCCCAATTGGTTGATCACAGAGGTGACATATCTTGCTGGCTCTGCTGCATACATGATGGAGTGGTCAGGATCATCTTCAAATATATATTTTGCAATTGTGGCAGAAACCTCCTTTTTATTCTTGCCCAATGGCTTGTCACCAGGGGGAGGCTTCATCAATGTCAATGATGAGCAATCATGGAATAATATGTGCTGATCAGCGGCTCATGATGTGATCCATGCAACTAGCAAGTCTGTGCACCTCCCATCCCATATTATGTTGGTAGTTGGTGTCTTTTTAGTGGGGGCAGGAGCTGATGCAGTGGGAGTAGACACACCTACTGCTGATGTAGATGACAGGGGTGGAAGTGCAGGCATACTAGGGCCAGGAGCAGCCTTGCTACCCCTTTCACATTATTTCATACCACCCCTTTGGCTTGCTGGAGGGGCTGAGATGGCCTGGGTAGAGTTCAGAGCTGAGGTCTTCTGTGCATTTGCAATGGAGTGAGCCTTTCTGGCCATGGGGAAAGGCATATTCATGAAGGATTGAAGCCTTGCAGAACATCAAGTTGGGCAAAAGGCAGGCATTGTATTCAAACTCCACACACTACAATCCTGTCTGCAAGGTTTCTTCAGATTCTCAACAGAGTCCAAGCATAGCCCAAGTATAGCCTAAGTGAGCACCACTACTGTACCAACTCAATCAATTCATCAGCCCATGTGGTGCATGACAAGGTCTACTAGAAACTTCATTTGTCGACGACATAGAAGGGACTCTGTCTCAAGATGCCACAATCAATTCACATGACCCCAGATATGATTTTTCGGTATACACTTGGCATGGTCAGAGTTACAACTGGGCGTACTTCTCTATGGCCACAGCATAGCCTCTAATAGTACCACAATACCTGTGTGGATGCAGAGTGGAGGAAATGGCTGTGGATCCGAGTGACCATAGGAAAGGCTACGTAACTTATGTAAGGGGGACGAGCCAGACGTCTTGAAACTTGTGAAGATGGATTGTTCGATCACTGGCAGGTGCCGTGCCTGCTTTGTGGTACAATATATGTTTCTTTGTCTTGAATTCGTCAAGCAGATATCTCTACTATTGACCCGACGATGAAGTGGGGAAACAGGAGACGACAGGCTGTCGGTTTCGTAAAGGGTTACTGCATGCATGCCTTCGTAACACGGTACCTATGCGACGAAGTAATTGTTGAGGAAACAAAAGGCGATGGCGGTGTGCATTGACCTGTGTTCGCTGAGGTTGAACGTTCTGGTTCCAACATTGCCAGCGAAACGTTATGTCAGTGGGAGGCAGCGTGTATATATTGCGAAGGAGACCAAGAGACCACAACTTGATCGTTGGCTCTCACCATTACTCTGCTATATTCTGCGGTCCATCAACGATGACCAGTACGTGATGTGACACGAGGTGGTGCCTTTATGCTGACCATTGGGCAAGAGCATTCCCAGTTCGTTGATAGCAACGTCATACGCCGATTATGGGCGATGACATTCTCAGCGAATGGCGAGTTTATCGTGAGCGGCGACAACAAGGTTCGAGTATGGCGAGCGGAAGACGCCACGGAGATCGCAAAAATGAGAGCGGGGACTGTCAATTGTCTCGCTGTGTCGAAAGATGGTCAATGGATCGCAGCGGGGACAGAGTGCGGCAGCCTCTTTGTGTGGGATGCAACGACGCACGAACAAGTCTTGAAATACGATGACCGCTCTATCCACGCACTCGATTTCTCGCCAGACTCGACGAAACTCGTCATGGCATCCGGGAACACAGTCACCATTCGGGACATTGCAGCTGGTAAACAAGTACAAACACTCGAACGCTGGGCTCAAGTCCGGGTAGCGAAATACTCACCACAGGGCGATCGAATCGCGACAGCTACCAATAGTTGCGTCCGAGTCTGGGGCAGCAACGATGGCCGCTTACTCTTGGAAATCCCAGTCAAAGTAACCCCGGAAGACAACACTGGTCTCCTATGGTTCAGCAACCATCTCTTTGTCGTGTCCGAAAATGCAATCAAGCAATTCCACGCGTCGTCCGGGTCACCAGTCGCAGAATGGCAGGTTCCCAGTAGCAACGCGGTCTCGTGCATTGCCCTACCAAAGCATGGCCAATTTATCGCATACTCTACCAAGGATACCGTCACTCTTTGGTTCACGTTGACACATGCCCAGCTCTCCCTCATCCAACACACTCAAGACATATGTTCCATCGCATTCTCTCCCGACGACCAAGTTCTCGCAATTGGTGGAGGGGACGGCAAAGTCTGTACCAAAAGTCTGTCTCGTATCATTAATGTCGTGAGTATTGTGTCTCGTTGGATTACAGCCATCTGAATGACGTTCCGAATAGGATTCAATCCCATCGTCTTGTCTACACCCCACTTTCCGACAACTCGACATCGAAACTGACGACGTTGCGCTCGACGCATGGAAGCACGATCAGCTCGAAAACGCGGATGCCTTGTTGACCACAGCAATCACCACAGCAATCACCACGTCTCAGCGTTCAATCCACCATCTACTTGCTAGTCGGGCTCTCGTGCGAACTCGTTTACAGCTGTGGGATGCAGCGCTCATCGATGCCGCAATGGTGCTTCTTGCTCTCTTCTCACAGAAGGTGACGCTGACGCCAAATTATATAAAGGCCATCAATATTCAGCCGACCCTCATTGGGTTTGTTGCAAAAAGTTTGGCGCAAGTCGGCAAAGGGGAAAGGCACAAGGGCTATCGGACCTGCGACATCGCATCCGAGTACTTACACTCGTCTCACCGTGGTTTTCTCTTCCTAATCAAGGTCTGTATATTCAGTATCCGGTGCTCTTTCTATTGTTCATTCCACTCAGGCTATCATTGTGTTTATGGCCGGCGAACACCCCGATGCGATATCGCGCCTAGATGACCTCATCGCTACATTCCCTTCCAACTCATTGTGCCATACGGTCCAGGCACGTGCACAACATGCTACCATGCGACAAATAATTATCACTGACCATCTCATCAGGCATATATGTATCTTCTCCTTGGAAACTCGCAGATGAAGCACAGTGACTATGAGGGTGCAACACATTCGTTTGAGCGTGCACGAGCCCAAATCCGGAGCGACGTTGGGCCTCCCCTCTTCGCGATCTCACTGGCAAGTTCCTATTGGACATACTGCGTCTGGAAACCGCTCACCATCTCTGACAGATCTCCGGATGGAAATTTGATAATCTCGACATCACGATTCGGCAGTGCCTTTGTGAAGCCTTGTTCACCATGGGTCGCACGATGGATGCAGGCGAATTTCTTCTCGAAATAGTAAATACCTTGGATGAAAAGGCCTACAACGATGTACCCATCACCAAGTGGATTTCTGGTCAGTTTCATGCTCTATCCGTTTGTTTTGCATGTATTCAAAACAACCTCTGCAGACTTTACCCAACAATATCTCTCTACGCTCGAAAATGACGGTCATGCAGCTTCAAACGTTTCCGGTGATGGTGACCCGCAGAGGCCTCACGCTACTGTCAATCCACATACCTCTACACTGCTCCTGAGAGGGTGGGCAAAAGCAATATTAGCGAATGGCGAGTGGAGGGGTGCTCTGGTTGCTTCCGCCAACGTGAGTATCCCCTTTGGGTCTTGTTTGCATCGTGGGTCTGACGCTCTTGGTTTGGAGTTCGTGGTTCCCAGATTCGCGATCTACCAGGTTATGTGTGAACGTTTGGAAGCGACTGGTCGCATGGTGGATGCGGTCGAATGTTTTCACGAAACGACGAGGGAATTAGGAGAAGAGATTTACATGAGCGGACCCACGACTGAGTGGGTTTGTGGTGAGCTTACGGTCTCCTTGTTTCTTTGCCGCGTGCCAACCGCTTTGCTGTTAGATTTCACCCAACGATGTCTCTCTGCTCATGGTGACGCAGCCTCGAACGCAAACCAATACTCTAACACGCCAACAATTCACAATACCCCACACCGCTCTTGGAACTGTGGGCAAAAGCAAAATTAACCCGTCATTCATGGAAAGATGCCTTGCTTTCTGCGGTTGGTGTTAGTATCTCACTTTACTGTCATTACTGTCTTGAGATTGAGATTGTTGGTTTGTAGTTCACACTATCCCGATTCGAGATCTATAGGGTCGTATGTGAACATCTCGAAGCGATTGACCGCGTGGCAGATGCGGTTGAGTGTTTCCATGCGATGACGATTGAATTGGGAGTGGAGACACTTGGACTGGAACAACTAGCTTCGACTCTTGGTGAGCGACGTGCGTCTTGCGTAGCGCATTTGCTTATAGAGCACTCTCTGTTAGACTTGAGGCAGCGTGCCTCCAAAAAGCTGGAGCTTCTCGGAGACAAGGCAGTAGACGCCCTGCAATATGACGATGCCATCTCCTGCTACTCGAGTGCATCGTCTCTCATTTCCTCATCTCCGAAAGCGATGCTTCTCAAGCGAAGCAAGGCATGGTTGGCAACTGGATCATGGAAACAGGCTCTACAGGATGCGACCCAGGTACCTCTTTTTTGCTTCAACCAGATCCATCTTCGTTGACGTCTCACAACCAGGTGATTATGCTCGACCCATCGTCTCCATGGGGCTACGAGATCAAGCATGCAGCTTTACACGAAGGAGGAGACTACGACAACGCGATTCGTGCTTTCGAGATGATGCTATCAAAGATGGAAGGATCATGTGATCCGGACGTTCAACGTGAGTTGTGTCCTCGTTGGCTT
The DNA here is from genome assembly GCA_038093095.1 of Boletus insuetus. Classification (NCBI taxonomy): domain Eukaryota; kingdom Fungi; phylum Basidiomycota; class Agaricomycetes; order Boletales; family Boletaceae; genus Boletus; species Boletus insuetus. Next base: position 49,606 of record JBBPRQ010000151.1, read on the forward strand.
CACAAAGATGACATGTTTATATTGTTTGATAGGGCAAGGTGACCGGTACGTCAGCCCATCAAGCACACAAGCAGCGATTCGCAAAGTTGTTCACCGGACTCTACGTCGTTCGCCATGTGTGCTCATTAACACAACTACTGGTCGTCTTCAAGATAGAACCGAGCAGGTATCTGCATTCGAATCCCTACCGATCTTCAAGGAGCTTGTGTCGTCAATGACGACACGCATCGACTATGTCCGGATCAAACATGAGGTGCGACAGTACTTCCGATATGTGATGTTGTCGCACAGGTGGGAAGACAACGAACCGCTGTTCCAGCAGGTGGTGCACATCGCGGTGTATGACCTGGAGACGTCTCCGACTCATGACAAGTTGCAAACATTCTGCAAGATTGTTCGGGATGCGGGATTCAACTGGGCTTGGAGCGATACATGTTGTATCGATAAAACCGATCATTTCGTGCTCCAGGAAGCCCTGGTGGCCATGTTCAGGTGGTACCAGGCATCTGCCATGGTGATTGTCTTCCTTCGTGGTGTTCGCCTTCATCCCCGCGCGGCGCTCTTGCAAGGAGCATCTGGAACACTCGTGCCTGGACACTCCAGGAGTACATCGCCGCCAAGGTCATTCGCTTCTACACTGAGGATTGGAGTCTTTATAGAGATCTGGACATGCCGAACCACAAAGAATCGCCAGAAATCATATCGGAGATGGAGGAAGCCACTGGGGTCTCTGCACAGCAATTGATGGCCCTTCGTCCCGGCTTGGGCAGCATTCGGGAAAAATTACGTCTCGCTTCAACCCGGAGGACGACGCGGGTAGAAGATGCTGCACATTCATTGCTTGGCATCTTCTCGGTTATCGGTATACCCCCGATGTACGGCGAAGGGGATGGTTCTCTGGGGCGTCTATTGGCGAATGTTCTGACGAGATCTGGAGATGCGAGTATCCTCGCGTGGACTGGAGAGTCTAGCCGTTTCAACAGTTGCCTGCCCGCCCATATCAGTGTATTCAATGGGTCACATCTCCTTCCACCTATTCCGGACTCCGGGATGGGACGTATCATCACTGGGTCGTATATTCCTTCATTCAACCTTGGTGCGGCCTGGAGATTGTACAACCGCCTCAAAGAGATTCCTACCGCTCGTTTCGCAGAAAGTCGGATGACATTTCATGGCATTGCTTTCCCTCTCCCGCCTCTTTCCACATCTCGAACGGGTACAGGTCGTGTTTATCACGCGGACACCAAAGCCTTCGGGAGGGTAGAAATCAGGACAAGACAGGACCTTTCTCGGATGAAGTCATTGTATCTCGTTCACCCTTGGTTGGAAGCTCTCCTGCAGCGCGAAAACACGGACAGTGGCGCATTCGTAGAGGACGATGAAGAGATCTTTGGCGAGCACACGGACGACGAAGAAAGTGATGATGTTGACGATTCATCGTCGCTTCCTGAACCGGAATTGCCACCCCCCATTCCGATCATAGCAGGTGACAGATCGATGTGCATCCGACGACTCGTCGCCAATCTTAGACAGCCGTTTGGTGCACTCTTGCTCACAACCACGGGACGAAATGTCTACAAGCGGGTAGCGGCTGACAGCTTGATCATTGTACGATTTCAGGACAGCGTCTCGCTGGATGATATTTTGGACAATGTACGCATACTCGATGTGTTGTAACTCACTACCACCCTGGTTGTTATTTACCCAAAGGTTATGTCATTACAATGGACCGTCGACGCATTTGAACTCGTGTGTTCTATTGGTTGCTCAGAATACCCCAAGTACGTGTGTGACGGTTCACCTGCACCCTCGATAGCACATCACGTCTAGAGTCCGAGTATATTTTCAATGCTCGATCCTTCGTGTTTTGATTCCGAGATTCAAATTCCGAGGTCCACTCTTCCTCTTGGCTGGAGTGGAACGAAAACCTGTCAAACTCAAACGGCAACTCCTTGTCGGAAAACTCAGGCGACAGAACAGGTTCCGAGGGCTGGTCAACGAGGTGACAGACGTGCTTGGGAATACGTAGGGGAAGAAGAAGGGCGATGGTAGGTTGGCGAGGTCGCTGAAGGGCTGATCTACTCGTGGCGGGAAAGCAACATCAGAGCCATCAGAGAACGATTGAATGAGAGCGTCACGGACTCAACGGTTGCAGAAGTCATGTCTTACTCCTCGGCGGTTTAGCCAGAATTAGAAAGCGCACGACGCCGGGAAAACAACTCTAGCCAACTCTGGGCAATGGCGAGCACGCAATGAATGCGATCTTTCAAGTTGTCCCCGTCCTTCCTTGTCCGAGGAGGCAGGGACGGAAATGACTGGCGAAGACGAGGATCCAGGCAGGTGGAGATGTCAACATTGGAAACTGTCGTCGCACTGGTGAGTTCTGGTGACCAATCTGATCTGCTCTCACAAACTCTCGTCGCCCTCGAGTCAGATGGGACGTTCCCACATTCGCCGAGACGACAGGAAAGCCAGAGTAGAGAGTATTGAATAACGGGCAGCACGGCCGGAAGGGCTGACAACACGCGGTGATCCCTTTCGCCGCAGCCGCGGGCACAAAGAATGGTACTACTCGTCTCCTACGGTATGTTACTTCTGACAGAGGGTCTATTGTAGTAGACTCGACTGACATGTATCCCTGCCCGGCTTCACCCAGAATCTGGTTACACTATGTCACGATAACAAGATCCAAGGGAAAGCCGGGTCGGCCTCTGAGTGAACCGGCCGCGACGGACCCTCTCGAAAATACGCATAGGCGCGCACAGATCTTTCGTGGTCACGCTCCATTATCATACGTCACTCACTAGTTGTCCGGCCACCTTCGATTGCTGAATCCAGAGACCTCCAGGCCCCTTCCATTCGTCTCGTCTGTCAACGAACACAATAAAGGCGATATGAATCCGAGGCCCCATTTTAATTCGGTGTGACCCTTTGACGAGGACCACCAATGCCTCGGTCCCGTGTCCCGTGTACATGTGATCGAGTTCGTGGGGGATGAGAAGCCCCGAAAGAGAAGTCCGTTCACCAGCGTTAATCTCCCGACTCTTGAAATGCATGTATGCGGCAGACCACGCGCTTGTCTTTGAGCGCTGAGCCCGTTGAAGTTTTGACACTGAAATCTCTGTGCGAGTTCGGTGACAGCATTGTCAATGTAATCGAGCACCTCATTCTCCTCGTCCGAGTTTTTCGCGGAACGTTCCAAACGGAGGGCCTTTGCTGCCTCGCGGGACGTCTTGGTCCGCGGGGGCACGCTTTCTGACCACAAGGCGCCGCTTGCTAAAAAAAATGGACGCATCCTAGTCTGTCGGAGAACGTGGTCCAGGATGAAAAGCAGGTTGCATTGAATATAAATATTCTGCATGTACCGACGGAGTGAAACCATACATATCATTTAAATACCTATATATCAGGTCCAGGGCCGACAGATAATTCATGTGATTGAAATATTGCAGACCCGAGTCGTCAGACACATTGCGTTAGCGCATGCTTGGACGGGGAAAAAAACAAACCTCGATAAAGATCTTGCCGACGCAAAAGCAGCGGCTTGCCCCGGAGAAATCGCTCTAAAATGGTATTCAATTCAAAATGCAGTGGGTGGAGATGACCCTGGCGATCAAGTGCTGAGGCCAGAACTTGATGCCGGTGCCTCCAGCCGAGGTGGGTTGTCAGGCCCAGATCATTCACCAACGCTGATTGAAAGATGGCGGAAGCGTTCCACCTATAAAAAGCTAAAGATGTATGTGAACCCGCAAAAGGTGACGACTACTCACCAGATCTGACATGTCTTGTTCAAACCGCCGCCCAACAGATCTCGACCGCCGCCGCGGCGGTCTAATTCCGCTCGGGGCACGAAGCCAGGTGATAGCGTGATCTACGGTTCGAGGAATGTATGATGATGCGTGACCCGAGTCAAGGAGATGGTCAAGCTGAGTAGAAGGACGACCAGGAATCTTGAACGCAGAAGATCGTGGGTCGACCGGTTGTGGCACGAGTGGCTGATTGTCGTAATCAGGGTCTACTCGCGGGATGAATAAGCCGCGTTGCCTCCAGCGATGAGCCGCGCGTCCTTCACGAAAGGACTTGGCAACAGGTAAAGCCCACTTCTCGAGAAACATTTGACAAATTTGGGCCGCCACCGGATGAAGGTCAGGATGCTCTGCAAGTACCTTGGGATTGAGGTAAACGTCTGCTGTGAGATCTTCAGGTCTTAGGTCGCCACGGTGTGCCGTGGCTCCTGGGTGGTGAAGCACGATGGTCGAGCCACCAGACAGACGGTCGAGAACGGTGGACTGGGAAATCGGGTTAGCTAGGTAGCTTACTTGTATTATGTACATAAATGCCTACTAGGTCAAAAATAAGTCGACGAATGTGCTGGAGATGGTCATTCCGGGATCTGGAATGACTGATCCTATCATCACGGTTTGTTTCTGCGTTGATACCGCTGGAGTAGTGTAAGACAGACAAAGGGTGCAAACCCTTGTCTGAGGCAAGATGGTTGCCATCATGGTGGCAACCGTGTGATGCCATCGCGATCAGCGCGGCCGATGCCCATCGAGAGTGGTCGCTCGTCGTGGGCCCAAGCTCAGGAGGGCATGTAAGCACTTGCATGAGCCCTTGGCATCCACGGAGAGTGACCGACGATGGGTTGAAACGGCTGTGAGGCCTATTCATTGGAAACGAATAGCAGGAAACAAAGTAGGATGATGGTCAGAAGTAGTACAACGAGACGGCGGTAGTGCTCCTGTAGCGACGCATATAATATAATATAGTGGTGACGAGGACGAGCGTCAGTCACGGTTGAATCAATCTGTGACAGGCACACAGGAACGCGTGACGGCACCCTCTATCTCCATCAGACGATCCCACACCGCCTTAGTGCCCGGGGGTTCGGAGATGGGAAGCCTCTGATTCTGCCCCTTGTCCTTGATGATGCTAGGTTGAAGAAGTCAGCGCAACCTGACACTAACCCACCACCATCACCCAACATAATCAAGACCGGCCACCTGCACTGGCACACTAGCAGGTATACGCGGCCGCACTGCTGGCGGTCACCGACGAACCTCGTCGTCACGCTCACTACCGACTGCAGGGCTGGTCATATCTGATGTCCCTGCGCGCAATCCCAACGCCGTCCGAAGTGCGACTCATGGCGGGACATCGTCAAGCACTGGACGGAGGGCGACCCGGCACTTGGTCTTCATACCCCGCTCAGGGACTGGCCTCCCGAATGGACTCGGCACAACAACCGGCTCTTCGCTGTCAAGTACCACCAACGCTCCCTCGTCGCCCTCGAGTTCCTCAACATGTAAGTGCCCATTCCCTACTGCTGCCCATGTCGTGGCATCCGTCCGTTCCGAAAGCGTTGGACTCACCCTCGCCTACACAGACATCGGTCGGACGAGGCTCGTTTCCTCGCTGCATACCCCGAAGCTGCAAAAGGCCACACTGCTCTCTTCCACGCGATCAACACCGCGCGCCAAGCTCGAGGAGAGCGCGAGGTGTGGGCATAGACTTCAAGTCAGCCCGGTCGTCGGGTTGATCAGGCTGCCAACGTCACGGTGTTCGAGTCGCGCGCTCAGGCTGGGTTTCTATTTCTTCCTTCAAGGTCTTCAGTCGCCATTTCCATAGCACCGCGGTCTGTCTCAGTTCGAGTTCCTCCAAGGTCTTCGTGCCGTCGGAAGCATGGCGTTCAAGTTGCATATCCATTCCATACCTTCAACTCCCCGCTACCGTACGAGTCAACGCCTCTTCCTGAGTATGTCGCTTCCAAACATTCCACTGATGATTCCCCCGTTGTCGATGTCGATGTTACAGTGTACTTTGACCTGCTCGGACACTGTCCTCCGAATGCCGAATGCCATCCTCGTTCGTCGTGCCGTGCGTCTGAGTAGCGTCGTCGTCCTTTCTCTCTCTCCTTCACCCGCCAGCGACCGAGTGCGCGTGCGCGCATCTGAGTGTGGCGGTGTCAGACCTCGCTCGACACCATACTGGAGGCACCGCGTTGTAAATTTTTCGAGAAAAACCCATACCGTGGGTATGGATGGGTGTGGGTGTGGACCCACGTGGGTTGCCCATACCCACGTTATCGAACAAAGTTGCACCCACCCGTGCCGCGTCCCATCAGAAATTGCTTTGTGCCACTCGAGCCTTTGCCTTTGTGGCCCACGTTGTATCTGCTGTACAATAATGTGCGGGCACCCTGCCATGACTGTCCTTGATCCGCAGACCTTCGCTGCAAGCACTCTTACTGATAGCGAGGGCCGTACTGCGGCTTTGAGGATGCTCGAGTCCTGTTTAGCAGAACCAGACATTCCTCTGGACCTGATAATTCAGGACTTGTGTTCTGTTCCAAATCTCTTCGAATCCGTCGTCTCTGGTGAGTTCGTCGCGTTCACGCTCCGAACATGGCTAGTATCTGACCCGCGTGTCAAGCCCTGCCAAGTGCGGAAAAACTGGTGCACAGGATCCTAGACACCTACCCCACTGTTCCCGCCCTTATCGACGTCTCATCTGCAGGCATTCTCCTTCGGAAACTTTCATCTACCATGTTTGCTTTACCTCCTGACCTATTATCTACTGACATCTTCCGTCACATTGGGCGGTATAAAGTTTATGTCGAGGACGCGTTACCAGTCCCCGCCTCGTTGTCCTCTACTGAATTTTCGACTTGTATCACCACTGACGCCACCCCTACAAGCCCATTGGAGGATCCCGAGTACGACAATGAGGAGTTCTCGGGCTTCCTAGTGCGTAACAAGAAGCAAAAGCAACCAAAGCGCAAGATCAAAAACAACGCTCCTGCCATTGATATGGCGCCCTTCCACAAGCTGGGGGCCAAGGTTCCTCTGAGCAATGCAGAGGCCTCCCAGATGGCATGCGACACTAGCGATGATCTCAAGATGATCCTGAAGGTCCGTCGATGGTCCCCTTGTTTCCAATTGTGCGTGATGCAGCCTG
>JBBPRQ010000152.1:0-56465 GCA_038093095.1 Boletus insuetus
TCACTGCTGTGCTTGGATGGCAATTTGGGCAGCATCCTAAGCAGGCAAGTGGTCATGTGATATGTAGGCTGTGCAGGTCAAGCTGTGTAGTACATGATTATCTAATCTAACTAGGGGCTAATTGTCTGTATATAGAGTAATGGGAGCATTTGTGTTTTGGGTACACAATGGTAATATGGGTATGTTACTAGAGATTTATCAATATCTCTGTAAGGATTAAAGCTATCAGGCTGAAAGTTGGAGGGTAGGTAGTTTACATAGTAGGCTATCTATGGTGTAAGTATTAGAATTTTCTAACCGTTGGTTAGGCTATATTATTAGGAGAGAAATATAACCATGATTCAGCACATAATGGATTTCGTGCAGGTCACCGGGTGCGCACTGACTAGCCAACATTCATCTAATGATGATGGTGACTGTAGAAAGTTGATCAGACAAACTTGACGTGGAAATGCTCCTGAAACACCTTCTCCACAGGACACTGCCTGTTAGACTCCAAATGGCATTTCCTGAACCCAGCATCCATCTCATCTGCATAAAAGTCAAATGGCCAGACTCAATTGGGTCAAGGAAGCTCAGTTGAGAGAGAGTGACAGTCTGGGGTGGAAAAGGATGAAGAATGGTCAACAGAATAGTTACATGTCTGACGTTTGAGTGAATCATGAGTAGACAAGGCCTGGGTATGGTGCTGTGCATACAACAGTGGCCAAACCTGTCCGTTTTTGTGTAAAGGAGAGAAACTGGGGAATAAAACCTTGATGGATGGGCTTTGTCTATGTGTGTGATGCTGGCTAGACATCTGTGGAGGTGCCAATGGGGCTGCATTGACATCATAGGCCTGTCCATGTTTGCATGAAGGAGAGAAGCTGGGGCCTGACAAAACCTCAATGGACAGGCTTCATCGATGCTGGCTAGATGTCTGTAGAGGCATTGATGGCGCTGCATCACACAAAGCCTCAAGGACCCATGTGAACCAGTCACAGTTATCTGCGCATGTACCACACTACAGGGATTGAATCAGTACTGCACAACCCATAAAAGATGATGACTAACATATGTATACCATCGTTCAAAGTCATCATCTTGGATTGACCAGCGACGCCAAAGGAGCAGTTGTGCACAGCCTAAACACTTGTGCATGTACTGTGGCTTGTGTTGTGACCACAAAATAGTAGAGGAGGGTGCCAGTGAGGGCAGTGCCTTTGCAAGTGATGGCAAAGGCAGCAGCAAGGGCAAAGAGTCAGACATGTTGAGGGTGGAAAGGGGAATAAGGCATGGCAGACAATAGCATAAGAGTATAAATAGTGCAGTAGTGGCAAGTTGAATGTGCCAGAGAGTCCGATGGAGTGCAGCAGAGTGCATGAGAGTGCCAGAGAGTCCACCAGAGTGCGTGGGAGCGATCGAAAAGTGCCGAAGAGTCCCATGGAGTGTGCAGGAGTGCTCAAGTGTGCTGGGGAGTACTAGAGCATCCACTAGAGTGCACGAAAGAGTGCTGGCGAGTCCAGTAGAGTGCACAAGAGTCCCCAAGAGCACCAGGAAGTACTGGAGAGGCCAGTAGAGTGCATGAGAGCATGCTCAAGAGCCTGGTGGAGTGCTCAAGAGTGCCGGGGAGTACTGGAGAGGCCAGTGGAGTGTGCGAGAGTGTGCTGGAGAGTCTGGTGGAGTGTGCAGGAGTGCTTGAGAGTGTGGGAGAATGCTGGAGAGTCTGGTCATGATGGTGTTCCATGTAACATTACATACACAATCAAAATGAATATACATCACCATCAATAATGCTAGTTCTATTGACAAGTTGCCACTGCTCGCAGCTTTCTCTTTGCTGCTTTGACCTCAAGCATCCTTGGTGGCATGCACTGCCAGGAACCTACTGTATTGACCATCTTCAGTATACCCTACAGCAACTGCATTGTCTCTAGCATCACGTGGTGCGTTAAGCCACCTAGCCCTGTGATCATAGTAGGTCAAGGACTTCCACAGTAACTGAAATAAATGCTCGAATTGTGTCTCCAGCTTGGCCAGTTTGTGGCCTTAAAGGTGAAGAAGGCCTTGTGCATGTTGACTGCATAAAAGCTAGAGGAAAACTTGGCAGTAACAATCTCCACACCAGGCACAAGACATGCAGTGTGATCTTCTGGGAGGTATTCACCACAATACTGTTGTTGTCATGCAAGGAAATGACACTGCCTGAAAAGAGATGTCAGAGTTTCAGTACATTGTTAGTACAAGGATGTACCATCTCTAGTGCTTGCAAGATCCAATTCACCATCAGGCTGTGCAACATGTTTCTGCAGATCCACCACTGGAAGCTCGCTGTCTTTATCTCTATCTTCATCTGAAGATATCTCTATCACCAGTAAATCACCAAGTGCGTGTGGTGCATGCATCTGCTTTGTTGCTTGAGTTTGTCAAACATAGCTTCGTTCCTGTGAGAGCGATATGTGAGAATTGAAAACGTGGTGGGAAGTTGGAGTAACAGTAGCAGCAAGGTGTCGATTGAAGCTTGGATATGATGTTACATCAATACATTTGAAGAATAGTTTTTGTAATGGCTTGCTGAGTTTGATGATGCTGTCGACCTTCATCTTTACCCAGGTGTCAAACTCTGAATCAAAGTAATAAACTGCTTGACATAGCTTGTTGCTGTTGGGTCCCAAAGACACTAGCTTCAAGTCGTCCAGCATGGCCACTGTGAGCCTGAAGTATGGATATGAAAATCTGTCTTGAAAGTCAACAGTCACCAGAGGCTCATTATTCTGTCAATTGAGTAAGCATACTGGCTGCACTCAAGCACATAGCCTTATCTTAGTAAAACTGAATGCAACAACATGTTCGCATGCCCTCTTCTTGTCTTGCAGCACTTCCTAGGCACACCAATGCTTCTGCTCTGCCTGTTCATGAACATCAGCGACATGGTCAACAAATATTGGATGTAATTGAGAGGCATATCAGGAATTGATTGATGCATCAGCCATAGTGACACACACTGGCTGTGAAGACGATCCCTTAGGTAGAGAGATGGATGAAAATGAAGAACTTGTGAATGGTATGGACTCAGAGGATAAGCTAGTTGAGGGCGGACAAGATCCAGGATCCATGTTGGACGAGGAGGAGGATGTTGATAGATCTGAGGATGCCAAGAGCAGCATAGAAGCGGGAGGGATCAAGGATGACCTGAGTGAAGAGGGAATAGATAGCACTGGTGGGTGTAATGCAGGATCAATGTTCAATAGCAAGAGGGAGGAGTTCGACAAATCCAGGGAGTGCGTTAAGGACAGGGAGTGCGTCAAGGACAGGGAGTGCGTCAAGGACAGGGAGTGCGTCAAGGACAGGGAGTGCGTCAAGGACAGGGAGTGCGTCAAGGACAGGGGGTTGATTGAAGAGGGACCAGGGGGGAGCAGATGTGTGGAAAGCACAGCAGAATTGCTGGGTATGGCAGATATTGATCCATGAGGGTGAGAAGAAGTGTGGCCTTCAACTGCACAACCTCCTGCTGCACGGCAGTGCTTGCGACACATCTGCCGCTGGCAATTGCAGCCAACCCTCTTCACTGTGCATGTTACATAGGCACAACTCTCTGCATGCCTGATACTGGCTGGAAGAGAAGGTGCAGGTCCTGAGGCAGGTGCCAGTTGCTCTGCTGTCAATAAAAGAGCAGTTAGCTTGTTAGATCAAGTCATGGCAAGGGTGTATGTGCTTATCCTACTCAACTGTGGATGACATCATTGGGGAATTGCATGGTGAGTTGCCAAGACCATCACCCCAGCAATACCATTTGCAACACGAGGGACAATATGGATGGAGCTGATCAGTAAAAAAGGGAGGGGGGAAAGCAAGTGAATGTACCACATAATAAGGTCGACCTGCGTGGTGAGGATTCGAGGGTAGTACAAACAGCAAAGGTACCTCAATGCAACACAAGAGACATGGATGAGAGGTGGGATAAGGCAGGGGAATGAAAGGCATGGAAAAGGCGATAGTGATAGCATAGCTGACATCACAACCATAAGTGAGTGTCAAGCAAGCACATGCCAGGGTGGACTAAAGTGTGGGCACACATCTGAAAACACAATGGAAATGGACATACATAAGGGCGCAAGTTGAGTCAGCAAGAGAGGAAAAAGAGTGGACTGGGAAAGAAAATCAATGACATAGAATGGGCAGTATCGGTCCCCTTTTATATGGCTGGGGCAATGGGCAACAGTCAGCACTGAAGGCAGAATAAGAATGCGGCAGAATAGTAAATGTGGAGCAAGCAGCCAGTGATGTCAATCCCATCAACTGACAGGCAGAAGTGCCCCAAACGAGATAGGGGGGAATGTATCTGTGAAAATGTCAAGTAGAATTGTCAAACATACCATGATTCAGGAATAGGCACAATGGCTGGATGTGCATTTGATGGGCAGTAACTGATCATCAGCAATGAGGAAGATTATTGAAGCTGATGCAGCAGTGGACGAGCAGGGAGGGATAGAATACCAACGAGCTGGCCAGACATGCTCATCAGCAATCGCGAGTGCGCACCCCGATGAGGCCATAGGATGCATTGTCAAGGTATAACATGTGACACTGTGCTATGCAGTGGACTTGTATCTCCGCTTGAACTTGTGGCTGCACACTCGGACTCTTCGGACACTCAGACGTTCAGACATTCGGAAAATTCAACTTCCAGGTGTCCTTGTGGTTGCATGTGACTAGATCATGTGACAACCAGTCATGTGATAGGAAACTGTAGTGATCTTTAGAAAGTAAAGGGTAATAGTTTTCGTGTTGTAATCTTTTGTAGTCTTTCATGTAGACAAGTGTTACAACATGCTCAAACACATGTCACTCGGCAATATCACTATAGTTGGTCATTCAATTTCGAGGGGATCAAGCTGATGCAGCTGCTGACTGCCTACAATTGATATAACAACTGGTCCCTGGATGTAAGGCGTCCTCATGTTGGACAAGTGGGTGACTTGATTGATTCACATTTCTTATGATTATTCCTCTATTCAATAGAATTGTCTCACATGATTTCTGCATTACTGCAAGAATGGTAAGACAAGTCACAAATTTTGGTTGCCAAGTGGATATGGTACTAATCCCAATGATGTAACCACATCACCCATATCACTCACCTCCCTGCCTGATATAAAAGAGAGGATGGAGCAGTTCAAGGTCAGTCCTGTCCAGTGTTACCCTCAGACTGACTACCTCCAAAGATGGCCCCATGAGCTTTGAAGGCTCAATCTCTCAATGTTGTGAATGACCATCCAGTTGCTCACCCTCCTATACCTCAGCCTTCAGCACCAGAGCCTTCCCCTGCAAATGAAGATCAGGGCCAGATGCGTCCCTCTTGGTCCTGCCATCCCCCTCATTGCTTTCATGATGATCCATCCCATACCATCAGTGTACAGCCACCTGTGCCTCCTGCTGCACAAACTGTTGAAGCAGCTGAAGAAGTCTTCAATCTTGATTACATCAGCAGTGATGAGGAGGATTCCATTCCTAGAGCCTGTGGAGGCAACTATGCCAACAATTTACAATCAACTGCAGCCTCCAACCCACTCATGATGACTTAGTCATCTCAGAAGCAAACTTCAGCAGCATCATCTGCCGACATTGCTTTTTTCATCCTGAAGTGCAAGGGTGAACCTACCTCCTGCGTTGTGTGCCAGTGAGTCACCATGCATAAACATTACATTACCATTCTGACATACATCCTTAGAAAGATGAAAGATAACAATCCAGCAAAGTTCCCTCCAGATATGTCCTTCATGTACAGCCCAAAGATGTCCAACACATTGAAATGTGGCCATATTGAGAAGTTTCATATCAATATTTATCTCAAGGAAGCTGAGAAGAATGGCTGGACAGTCTGGTTGGAGGGCATCAAGGCAGCTTTTGAAGTGGGCTATGACTTCCAAACACTTCGCCAGGCACTGGCTGCTCCAAATGCATCTCTTTAATCACTCCCACCTTTGAATTGAGGGGCCCATCTGTAATGACCCTTGATCCAGTTAAGGACTTTGTGACATTGTGAGTCTGATCAGTATTAGGATATGGAATCCTAGTGAACAAGAGGATGTATTCAAGAGAGCAATAAGGGGAAAGAACAAGGAGATAAACAAGGAGAACTAGACTAGTGTGTACTACTAGAAGTACAATTATATATACTAAGAGAGACCATGCACAGACCAAGCTGTGTAGATACTGTACTAACTATAAGTAGTAAATAGTATGACCACTGGATACCATGAGGCGATAAGAGAGACTATTGCTATAGGCTTAGATAAGAGTGGTTATTGCTATTGGACAATAAGGAATTGGTGAGTCAAATGGAAAAGCATGAGGATGCAATGAGAATGCAATGTGTATACCATGAGGTGCATAGCCAAGATAAGAGATAAGGTCATATGACGAGATCATATGACTGCTGGTCACATGATAGGAAACTGTAGTGTTCTAGAAAGCAAAAAGGTAATGGCTTTTCAAGGTGTATAGTCTTTTGTGAGGGTAAGCATTACACTGTCTGAATACTTCCACCTTGCCATCAGAACACGCCCCTCTGGAGAGTGGGTTACCACCATTCTCCACTGCAGTGCTACACCAGTATCTAATCCAATTCACCATCACAGATGATTAGGTATGTTACCACAAGTACCACGATGGCCTATACCCTTTACTTATTTACTTATTACAGTCAATCAATGTAGTTGAATGCCCAGAATTCCAGCACCTTCTCCTTCTTCTCCAATAGGACTTATGAAACTCTCAAATCCCTAGCCGGACAAAGATGCATGAGCTCATTGTTGAGGCATGGACACACTATTTTCTTGCCTTGAAAGAGGATCTAGCTGTGCATTGACAGTTCACCATGCTTCTCATTGTCAATGTACCGACTCTGACTCCTTACCATAGAAAGCAGAAGGTAGAATTTCATTCACATGCAACATTTGGACAGATAAAAACTTTCATCTGTTCCTCGCACTGATGGCACACTAGATTGCCAAGGATGATCAACTAGGTACTCTTAAGATGAAAGCCAAACTAATCACCTTTCACCATTTCCCTGGCCGCCATATGGGCATAAACATTGCCAAGACACTTTTATGCCTGCTAGATTGTGCAGACATGACTGAGAAGGTACATATACATTGTTTAAATGTGTATTGATGACTCACAACCTTTTGAAAGATTGACCACTTCACTCTCGAAAATGCCAAAAACAATGATACAGGCATGCGAGAGTTGTCCCTCCTCCTTGCTGGATGTGGGATCAAATTTGATCCTGTCAATTGACATGTCATGTGCTTCCCACACATCCTGAACATCTATTCTGGGCATATCTCTCAAGAATACATGGATGCTGACTTTGCAGCCATTGGCACAGCCTGGATCGATGCACTTGAGGCTCTTCAGTAGGATCCAGTTGCACTCAGCCATGACATTGTTCGTGTTGTGTGCACTTCAAGCCTCCATCGTGAAGCATTTGACAATACCCTCACCACTGGCAATCAAATGAAGTGGTTTACCAATGAGGAGGGCACTTCAATGCAACTTCCAGTGCTTGAACTTCTGAGGGATGTGAAGTCATGCTGGGACTCGATATACCTCATGATCAACTGTCTCCATATCCTAAAGCAGGTGAGTGTACTAACACTATTACTAGGCATTGTGCTAATGTATTTCAAAGGTGCTCGACTACTTCTTCAAAGCTCCAGCACATCAAGACATCTCCCTCTATGGCCTCAATGAAATGCACTGGCACATATTAGAAGATTTGGAAACAGTTCTTGAAGTGAGTATTCACTAACTACTACAGTGTTTTATGACCTTGTTCTCTACTTAGATTCCACATGGCATGCAGCAGATCATGTCAGGCGAGAGTTTGCCACTTTTGTCACATGCCGTACCATCCTTCAATGCCATTATCATTCAGTGGGAACACCTCAGATGATCTGCACCTCATTGCATGCCTTTCATCAACATTGATCTTGCTGCCACAAGAGATTATTATCACTGTATGGGAAAGACAAATATGTATGCAATTACAATGTGTATGTGACTACATCCTTTACATCGGCTTTGTACTGACAGTCCCACAGTGATTGACCCTTCAATTTGCCTTAGTTGGATTGAAGCAAGATGAAGTTACCAGAGTAAAGAGGGTACTCTTGAAACTCGTATGTTGACTCTCACAAATACCTTGCTGCTGTTGACACTGAATTCAGATGAATGAGTACCAAGCACTGAGCAACCAAGACCCGAGCGAATCACTTCCACCACAAAATCCCTTACCTGGCATTCATGGCCCCAGAGGTGCAAAAGGCCTTGCATCACGATATGGCCTTCTGACATTACACCCACCACAGTTACCAGCCACTACACAAACAGTTGAACAAGAGTTTATATCATACGTGACAGCATCTTGTTCCCCTGAGGGAACGGATTCTCTTTCATTCTGGATGGTAGGTTTATTGGTTGATGATTTATTGTATTCAATGTTCCTAATTGTTTCTACTTGTCCTCTAGGTTTCTCATAGTACCTACCCAACCCTTTATCAGATTGCTGTGGACCATTCCCCAATCCAAGCATTAGTGGTACCAACTGAATGGGTGTTTTCGTCCAGTAGTGAAACTATGATGAAACAACAAAACCAAATTAGTCCTGTACTGATGGATGCTCTCCAGATGGTCATGTTTTTCCTTAAAAAGGAGCAACTCAACTTCACTGGAGGATGGATGATGTCAACTGCACAAATGACCATAGATGTTGATGATGATGATGTGCTTGCAACAATTATTAATGGTTGTGTCAACTGTGACACGCTGGGACTGTACATCAATCATGTTATTGGTGTAATCAGTGATGAAGAGGCTGATGAGGATAATTAATGTAGTTCATTCACTATTATTTGGCTCCTTTCGCAATTGTCTATCATGCTCCAAACCCCATTGCAAATCAGTGATTAAGCATGTACTAGTATGGACAAGTCGTAAGTATGAAGGGCCTTAAAGGCGGATATAAAAAGACAGTGGTCAGAGGATCCCTGAGCAGTCAAAAATCTCTTTGAGTTGCTGCCACAGAAGGGGTGGTGGAGGCAACAGAAAATGGAGGCAGACAGCCACTGCAGGTATGTCACCCAAGTCACATGATACAATCTACACCAGTATGCAAGGTTCCTCTGCCCTTCTCACCATCAACCCTCACAAGTATGTCAAACGGAATACCAATATCCCCTCACCTCCTTGTCCCCCTTGCAGTGAAGACTCTCTCGCCACATCAAAGACTGCTCTCCTTCCTCCCTTCCATTGTTACAACTCTCATTGTCCTCGCCATTGCTGACACCACCACATGAACAGGCAGTCCACCAGGATGAGCCTGCAGCAGTGGCTCCAGGCTGTTAATGACCTTGTTAGCCTATCAACCATCTCAGATGATGTCATTGTCACCTGTCTCTGTGAATGCTTGATGTCTGACACAATCTATACCAACATCAGTTCCTCTGCCCTTGTCACCATCAACCCTCCAAGTATGTCACTTCGAATGCAGACTCTCTTGAGTCTCTTCTTCAAAAATATGCTGCACAGTATCAGGATACATCTGAGAACAAGACCCCCCTCCCTCTCCAAATATTTCAGCTCGCGAACAATGCCTACTACCACATGAGGTGTACCACTCAGGACCAGTCTCTCATCATCAGGTATGCTTTCGTTTTTTACTTTGAACATAACTTATGAATGCTTATTTCGTCTATAGTGGTGACACTGGCAGTGGAAAGTCAGATACTTGGCACCTTGCTATCAAGACACTTTTGGAGCTGTATACAGAGCTCCAGTTCACAGACAAAGGGCATTTGTGTGGGATAAAGTTCCTTGACTACTATCTTGAGCACAACCAGATCACAGCCGGGCCATTGGGAGAGCAGAACTTTCATATTTTCTACTACATATCTAATGGCCGGTACATCCCCAAAAGAGTGTCAGCATCTTCACCTTGCCAACAAGATCCAATACTGATATCTTGGCCACCATGCCAGTACCAGCACTTGCACCAATGGTCTTTGTGGCAACAATGCCAATCGCTTTAAACAGCTCAAGATGGCTCTCAAGTCCATTGGATTGTCCAAGCGACTTGTCACTCAAACATGCCAGCTTGTTGCAGCCATTCTCCATCTAGGTAACATCAAATTCACCATCAACTGCGGTCATGACGTGGATGCAGCTGTTGTCCAGAACATGGATGTTCTTGGCATCGTCACTGAGTTCCTCAGCATACAGCCTTCCACAGTTGAGACCATGCCTGCTTACAAGATAAAGCTCATCAAGAGAGAGCTTTGTACTGTTTTTCTCGACATTGATAGTGCCTCCGACAACAGTGATGACCTTGCCAAGACACTCTACTCTCTTCTTTTCACCTGGTTGAATAAACACATAACCAATGTCTCTGCCATGATGACTTCAACACCTTCATCAGTCTCTTTGATCTCCCCCCCAAAAACATGACCAGCTGCCCCAACTCCCTTGATCAATTCTGCATCAACTTTGCCAATGAGTGTTTGCAGAACTTCATCCAGAAATGTATCTTTGAGTCACATGTTGATGAGTATCGGACAGAGGGTATCTCTCGCTTCATCCCTTCAGTGCCCTACTTTGACAATGCCAAGTGCATTTGCCTCCTTCAAAACAAGCCTGGAGGCCTCATTCACATCATGGATGACCAGGCTCATTGATCACACAAGAAGACTGACCTTACAATGGTGGAGGTATTCAGCAAGCGCTGGGGTAATCATTTGTCTTTCAAAGTTGGGCCAGTCAATTAATTGGAATCCCCCACATTCACTGTCAACCACTTCAATGGTCCCATGTCTTATTCCTCCAAGGGCTTCCTTGAATGTAACCTCAATTCCCTAAACCCTGACTTTGTCTCACTTCTCCATGGTTCTCTTGCTGGTGCATGGGACAGTGCAGAAGGTGCTGGATCTGCCAATCCCTTTGTCAAGGGGTTGTTCTCAGCCATTGCCATTGCCACCCAGGCACATCCCAAGAACAAGAACACAATTGTCTCTGCTCAGCAGCCCATCAAGCCAATGCATACCCTGTCAACACATCATAAGGGCACAGTCAAGTGGATGGCAATGCTCCATGAGGATAGTGCTGTTGAAGAACAAGAATGGGAGGACAATGACACACCAAATTCCTCCTCTGGTCTGATACCATGTGTAGCTGGCGAATTCAGAGCTGCTCTGGGTACCTTGTTTGAGACATTATCAGAAACACAGTCCTGGTTTGTCTTCTGCATAAATCCCAATGATTCACAATTATCAAATCAGTTGGAGGGATGGAGCATAAAGGGCCAGATCTGGAGCCTGGGCTTGACTGAGGTATCAAAGATAATTGTAAATGTCTTTGAGGTGGGGTTGACTCTGGACAAGTTTTGCACATGGTATGGGGAACCGATGGTGAAGATGGGCGTGATGGATGGCTCTGTGAAGAAGAAGGTCGAGCAGATCAGAAACATCTTGGATCTGCAGGAAACCAATATAGTTCTCAGTCAATACAAGGTAGATTTCCAGTGCCTGTTTGTCACACCGTCCAAGGATTCTGATCATCTTACTCTTGACCTAGGTCTTCTTGTCTCAAGCTGCATTCCATTCTCTCAAAGACTGTCTCTGTTCTCTTGATGTGGAGGAGCAGAAATGAAACCACCTCTGCGATGCGGAGGCAGAAGCTGGCCTTGATGTTTGCTCAATGGGTGACCTGTATGCTCCCTATGCAACCTCAGGACTCCCCCCAGATGACTATGCGGATCCCTACAATCAAGTGTCTTCCCAAGCACATATCCCACTCGTGGCCAACACCTCTCCATTCCTCCATGGAAATTTCTATGATGATGAATACAAGGACTATGTACAATAGAACATTATCAGCAGTTGAAATTGAGCAAGTATGGTGTGCACCAGAATGTGTAGTCTACATGTGGTCCAGCTGTAGTTGACTGCAAGTCAACTCGGCCAGCTTGAGCTGAGGATTCAGAGCCAGCAGCTCAGCTATGTGTGAATAGCCACCAACTTGGCTGTGACTCAAGTCAACTAAAAGTCATAGCTGCAGCAACACTATCCAACAGTTCAAAGGTTCAAAGGTGCTGGGCTGGTACCAGCAATGAGACTTGGGCTGAGATCAAGAGGAGGCAAGAGCATGTATTACAAGGAAGCTCAAGCATGGGGAAATACATGTGAGAGAGAGAGGGTTTATATACAAAGAGTATAGAAACTGAAAGAACATCATAGAACATTTGCTAAATAAGCATGGAATATGTAAGAAAGAGATAGAAGGTGAAGGAAGTATACAATGATAAGCAAGTGGAGTTCCATTGGAATGCCAGCGGGAAGGACAGGAGATAAGGGTTAGTCATCATGGAAAAGTAAGTAAGTCTGAGATAAGAGATGCAATAATAGTACAATTCAGCAGACAAGAAGAGAAAGGGGAAAATCATAACAATATCCCATTCCAACCCCTATTGGATCATCTCTGAACACCTCTGGCCCATCTCCATTAGGTCCCTCAAATCAAGGACATACCTCTGTCAAACTCTCCTCAGAGTTCATCTCCAAAATACATTGGACTTGCACCAGAGATGCAGCTCCACCATCTTACCTCCATCTTATGTTCCCTTCCCCTTTTGTCTTAGTCTCCATTACTTTACTTTACATTCTCCTTTGTACAGCTCTCCAACTTCCTCTGTTCTCCATCCTCCATGCTTACTTAGTCCTATGCATGATTCTATGTACATTGCCTCCACCTATGATTCCCCATTACCTCTGGCCTGGACATTACCCAGACATCAGTATATATACCTCCAAGATGTACATTACAACTTTAGTATGAAAATCAACTAAAGCCCTGTTCCTTTTAAGTCTTGTCCCTCCTTAATGGCCTCCTCATCATCTCCTTACCTCAGACTTCCTTCCCTCTGAAATATGAGGACCTGTGAGCTTGGTAGGGGCACAACACATAAGTCCTGCACCAATGTCCTCACCCCCTCTGTTCCTTGGTCTCTCCATTCTCTGACAACTCCATGTTCCCTATACATCACCTCCAACTTGACTTTGGTCCATTTCCTTTGGACTTGGTCCAATCCCTCTGAACTTCATCCCATTAACCCCTATCCCTCCAGACCTCTGCAGGAGCAGAACTAGAAAGAACATGGACTCTGATTGTGGCTGAATTTATCACAGATGTCACACTTGGGTTTCCCCTTGAAACAACAGTTGGCAGTAGCATGGTTCTTGTGTTTGCAGATACTACAGGTATATTTCTTCATCTGCTTGTTGCCTGCTGTGGTGAGAGCAGATCCATTGCCCCCTTCTCTTTTCCTGCATTGAAATTCCTCCAACAATGTTGAGAGGAGTTCATGTATGGTGAGGGATTTCATCAAGTCATGCTGTTCTGTAGAGCTGTGGAAGTCTAGATAGGACAAAGTCGGTAGCAAGTCAAGGAGGATATGCTTGAATTCCATGTCCAGAACATGGTCATTATTTGCAGTCATTGCCTGCTGCATATTGGATAGCTTGTCAAGATGGTCTGGGATGTCCATATCTTCTTCAGCTTCTGTTTAATAGAGTGTTTTGCAGGAGAATTATTCAGAGATGGGTGGCTGATGGAATACAGTGAGTGCCTGCCACATCTGGACAGCCATTTTACAAGGACAGATGTGTACAATTTGATCATCATTAATGGTGGTAGATATCAGTTTATAGGCAGTGAGGTCGCATACCGTCCAATATTCAATGGCATAGAGGTGGCCCCAGACACAACATCAAGGACACCCCTCCATTCAAGGATAATCTCCATATGGAAAGACCATTCTCTTCAATTTTTCTTCTGGAGCTTTTCAACTTTAACAGTGTTGGTGAGTGGAACAGTGTTGTTTGTGTCTGGTGCATTGGCAGTGCTTTGGGACAACAATGGTGGAGGGGGTGGAGTTGTTTGTGGTAGTAGTGTTGTTCACCTGACCCACAGAAGGAGGGCTCTGCAGCAGTAAAGGCAGCAGCTGTGCAGGATCTAACATGATGGAAGGTTCATCTATTTCAGGGTCAAAGCTCAGAGCTCATAACCTGTTGCAAGACAGAGATGTACAAGAGGTAAGGAAAGGATTCAGAAATCAGACAAGTGACCCCTTGTGAGGGGTGAGATGCAATGATGGATTCTAAGCATCCCTAAGCTACTGGTCAACCTATATACTTTACTACTGAATAGCTTGGGTAATCAATAGATTATCTATGAGCTTATATATTACAATGTACTTGCCCTCATGTACCAAGCCCCTCATGTGCCAAGCCTGAATTGTTATTGGGCAATGCCTGTGTGTCAACACTCTGAATGTAACCAGAGAAGAACTGGACTTTATATAACTTGCTTAAGAGTTAAGGCAGACCAGAACACTCATATACACAAACTTCATGGGTAATTCTCCATATGATATGCTCTATGTAACATGTATATATGTAAAGTACAATACATGTCTCCCAATAAGAAGTGTTCTGTCTCTCTGTCTCACACACACACACACACACACATAACTTCCTGTGTGCCATTTCCTAGGTAAGTTCTGGTGGGCTTACCTCTATGTTGCTCAACACCCCCATCACAACCTTTCATTAAGTATGAATCCAAATGAGCACACAACATTAGAAAACTTCATCTGGACAACCTGGATAACAAACCCAGTCCAGATGAGACTCAGAAAATTGAATATGTATAAAAATATCTTGGATCACATTTGGGCAAACATGGAACACAATGGAATGGTTAAACAATATTGATGATGATCTGGAAAATGGGGAAAAGCCCTTCCATAGCACAGCCAATTAGGAATGCCACTCAGAACTCACATAGTTCATATCATATGAGGAATTGATGTTATGTTCTCCATGGAGTTCATGTATATGTGTGTTCTAGTCCACCTTAACTCCTAAGCAAATTATATGAAGTCCAGAGGAATTCAGAATCATACTACAGCCTGGATCTGACTGGACTTTGCAGGACTTGGAGAACTGTATTCTACACTTACTACTATTCAACATCTTATGGCCATATCAACCCTTCCTTCTCTTTCTTTCCCTCTGCTTTATGTCTATGCAATTAGACTCTGCCTAATGGGTCAAGTTGAGGGAGCCTAGGTGTTTTAAAGTCTGGTCTTTTTGAATTCAAGATTAGAACAGTCTTGGTCTTTTGGTTTGGCAGAAATGTAAAGACTGGTTCAAAACTGGTCTGGTCTGGTCTTTTTCAGGACTGATACCACTCCATTCAGGGGTACATACCTTAATTCTTTCAGATTTCTAGCTATTTCTTCTGTGAACATCCTAAAGAATATATCCTCTATAATGACATGTGTTGCAAAAACAGCTACATATCCTGACCCTGTGATCAGATTCCCATGACCCAAGGGTTGATCAAAAGCTACAGGCATGGACTAAAATCCAGCCTGTATATCCAAAACATGATTCCCATGCTTTTATGTAGTAAACAATGGTCTTTTCAAAATACCAGTCTGGACTGGTCTTAACTAATGTAATGTCAAGACTGTTTAGGACCAGTCTCAGTCCAGACTTTTAAACACTAGATCTAGAGGTTGAAGAGAGTCTAGTTTCTGCCAACCTGCCAGCATGTCACAATGTTGGAATTAGCAAACAGTGTGCAGTTGTACAGCCACCATATTACATAATCATCATGTAATACATTAGAACTTTTGTCTTGTAGGCTATCATAGCTAGACACCTCAGCTGGTTTTCCAGCCACTGAGGTAAGCATACCATTTACCTACTTACCTACATTAGTTCTGACCATCTACATACAGTACTTATTATTCAACACACAAGTATGGTATCTCACTTCCACTCCTCACTATCCTATGCAATCCATCCTTCTCTACTATATGACAGGCCACTGGCTGACATATATTATTATCCCCAATCTTCACACAGACATAGTCCTTGCTACACCATATGCTAGATTTGTACACGACTATCCTACATAGAGTAAACATACTCCAAGGTGAACACAAATAGGATTTTTATATAAAATTAAAAAAGGCCCCAGAGATGAGGGGTGTAGTGTGAAATGGTGATGGGCTTACAGCAGTGGTAGCCTCAGGGAGAAGTTAGAGCTTGTGTTATGCTTGGTCCAGATAGGATCAAGCATAGCCTTGGATGATGAAAAGTTTAAGGTATGAGTCAAAAGTTCAATGAAGTCTGTCAGAAATAACACCTTTCTAGGGCAAGATAAAGGCTTCAAGAAATCAAAGGACCATTTAAGGGTGTCTTGATGGATCAAGGGAATCATAGATACCACATTAAAGAGTTCAAGCAAGTCAAGGAAAATGGGCAAGGGATATATTCATGGAAATACCAAGGAGCTCTAGCTTAGGAATACATGATACAAGATGAAGGTTTAAATAGAATGATAAAATCTGAAGGAACATCATGGAACAAGAATGAGTAAGCATAGAATGAGATCAAACATAATGGAACATAAAGAAAGGACAATGACCAAGCAAGTGGAGTTCCATATGGAATGTTGGAGTAATGGAAGTTGAGTTATTGTAGAGATAAGAGGACAATGGATAAGTCATAACACCCCTTATGCTGCTCAATACCTTTTCCTTATGTTATGTATGCCACTTAATACAGATCTGTACATAGAAATAGAGGAAATCCAACTTTTCAGTATTAACCTAGGCTGAAATTTTAGAGAGTAATCTTCAGATGCATCCAAGCTTCTGGGTAAAATTTTATATGCATAGCTACAAATGTGGTTGCCAGTGTGTGGTGTAAAATGGCCAAAAAGTGCTGGTTTGCTATGCATATACTAGTTGCATATACCCTATCTTCATGTCATTGATGTATATTAGGCACAGTATTTACTGGCTGTTATATATTCTTTTCTATTCCATGGCAATGTATCCTCATGAAATCCTCATGAATTGCTTTGGTTAATCTTGAAGTTTCAATAGCTCTAATATAGTATCTGTAGATCAGATACTGTATACATGTGTACTCTTGACTTAGTGTTTTCCAATTCTTAATCACACAAACTATTTCTTCATTGTACCTCTTTTCAATTAATGAGTTATATAAAGCTTGTTCTAAGCTGGTATTTTCATTAGGTCATTTTTATAATGGAAATCACTTTGTTATAAAAACTCTACTACTGTGAAATTGGAATATTCCACTAACCTTATGATGCATTTTAAAAATTCCACCATACTTTACAGAAATTTCAGTGTACTATAGTAGTTCTATCATATATTATGGGAATCCAATCATAAAGGTACAGTATCTAAAGTGATGGATACAAGTGAAATATGATATAGCTTTACTAATAGATTTATACACAACTAGTTCTTGCAGAATTATAATGACATTAACTATAGTACATACATGTATTTGAAAGTTTGATTATTTAGTCACAAGCATATATATCTATTATATATTGTAAATGGGATACTGTATAAACTTGGTGTAATCTATACAGATTCCAGTCAAAATACATTGCTACCAGTATAATATACAAACCAGTGATTTTGGCACAGTAAGGTCCCCACCATACAGACATGTAGTGACCAATGCTGATTTTATCAACTCTCTAAATTGTAATTTGCATTCTGTGGGGCACTGTGATTATCTATTTATGCTTTACAACAACTTTTGAAGGTCTGTACAACACTGTATAATGGGGACCTTACTATACAGTAGGTTAGTGTTTTGCTGATGTATTTCAAGATGATACAATTTAACAATGTGTCAAAAGGATATATGTATATGATACATGGTAAAAAGTGATTCAAAGCATCATTAGAAAAGTGGAAACTACACATGTATTCAATAAGTACACTTGTACTTAGTCATGCCAATTCTTTTGAATTGATGCATAATGTAGCAACTCAGAATTGCTAACACTTGGAATCAACTCTTCCAATGCAAGGTTAAAGTCTTCTGCCCTTACTACCAACTGTAAATCTGCATCTGTTTTCATTTCAGCAATAAAGAATTGAGGAGAAATGGGATGCTGTTGATGTTTAGAAGCATTTAGCTTAGCTATCAAGACAAGGAATTAATTAATCAAACCTGTGAGCTATTATGAAATTCACATACCTCTTTCCTTTTCAAACTCTGCAACTTTGTGTGAAAGTGCATGAAGTAGTGCATCAGCACACAAAGCATAAAAGTCTGCTCCTGTGTAATTGAAGGGACATTGAGCAACAATTGAAGAAAGCTTGAGACTGGGATGCAAGTTAAACTTTCGAGTTAGAGCCTTCAGAATATCAAGTTGGGCTTCATGGGTTTGACAGACACCAAGATAAAGCATCTTGTCAAATCTATAGATATAACAAAGATCAATAGAAATTTTAGATCACAGAAATAAGCATACCGTCCAGGACGTAGTAGTGCAGGATCCAACAGATCAGGACGATTGGTAGCTCCAATCACAAATATACCCATGCCTCCTCTGCTCATACCATCAAGCTCAGCTAAAAGCTGGCTTACAATGCGATCCATAACTCCACCAGAGTCTCCCTGATTTCCTCTTTTTGGAGCTATTGAATCAAGCTCATCAAAGAAGATAACACAAGGATTGGCCTCCCTTGCTCTTTGGAAAACCTTTCTAACATTGGCCTCAGATTCACCAATGTACATGTTGAGGAGTTCTGGTCCTTTCACTGAGAGAAAGTTCAGAGAACAGGAAGTTGCCACTGCCTTTGCAAGCAGTGTTTTTCCAGTTCCAGGAGGACCATAGAGCAGAACACCTATAATCAGACTCATGATCAATATAACTATTTGAATGAGTAAACTCAAATAACCTGATCTCTTTTTCAACCCTGCTTGAAACAATTCAGGGTGATCCAATGGAAACTGCACTGTATCAAGAATTTCACCCCTTACTTGACCTAATCCTCCAACATCTTCCCACAAGACTGTTGGAATACTAGGTGCACCTATGATTTGAGCAAAGGTTGTTCTAGCCTTGAGCAAAGCAGTATCAAACTGCTTGGCAGACACAACTGGTTGGATGACCAGTTGTTCCATGTCAAAGCTATCCATAATTAATGAAAGGCATAGTATTAACTTTGGATATACATAACTTACCTCAGCATTGCACAAAGATATGCTTTTCTAATCACATTAGCCAAATCAGATGCAACCAATGCTGCAGACTGCTTGGCCAGGGCAGCAACAGAAACATCAGAGGCAAGGAGTACACCTTGACTATTCACTTGCTCCAACAGCATATGAAAACGTTCCTCCTCACTCAATGCCTAGACACTACAGGTCAAAACATGAATAGTGCTAAATTTAATCCATACCTTAACCTCCAACTCATTACTGAATGACATGGTTTGAGGTATTTTACCTTGTTCCACTACTCCAAGAAGAACACACTGCTGCCCATGAGTCTGGTTTGCATCATCAATACACTGCTGTAACCTTTGAAGGATAGATGGCCCTGGAAATGCAAATAATGAATACATGGAAGGTATGTAGAAAAGATATAAAATAAACCTTCTTTGTCATCTACAGCAGTGGCCACATAGCTCAGTGCATCAACATGGCGGAGCACAACCAAACACGGTGAACAAGATAGCGCAATTTCCACTTGTTCCTGCAGTGAAACCTCAGTCTTAGAGATTGCATCTGATAGAACATCAAAACAGTTGATCTGCAAGGCTATCTGCTTGGTAAGACCCCAAATAGACAACTGACTGCTGACCTCCACATAATGCATCTGGAGAAGACGGGCAATGTGCATTACCGCTGAGAATTTACCCGTTCCTCTCGACCCCGTGATAAAAACCGTAGACCGCACTCCCAGGCTTGTTGCTTCATCAAGCGACATTGCATTCGACAACTGAGAGATCTGATGAGAGAGTCCAATAGACGCTGGCCCCGCCACCCATGCATGACCTGAGAGGGTAACGTTAGTGGAAGACGGAGCAAAAATAACAGAAACGACAACAAACCAAGTTGGTAATAATCATAAACATCTGGAACTCTGATATACTCAACTCCAACTTGGATTATTCTCGTCACAGTGGAATCGACAAAGCAGCCAACCTCTTGGCTCGGGAAAGGCAGTCCATGCGTTTGGACAGTCAGGGGCACGTAATCCACACGCCGAACAACAAAATAGACTGGAACATTCGAGCGGTTATGTATGAAACTCCCTGTATAATCACCTGGGCACAAGGCGCGACGAGGATCCAGCGAACTGTCGACGTTGATCCGCAATGGAATGATATCTCCGCCTTTGACCAAACGTTTTGACGAGCGAAAGTATTCATGTAAAGCATCAATGAGTAGGGCTTCATGACAGCGATGGATCGAAAACGGTGAAGCTACCCTCGCCAACTCGATACTCCTCGCTGTTGGAATGCCAGGATCTCGCGTCCCATATGGCGACATTCGAATCACAATTTGTGGATGGTCGCGCGAGCACAAGTTGTGAAGCAGGGTGGGGGATAACATAGCAGACCGCGGGCACAAATCGTTGAAGGCTTCGTCAAGGGCGCCGATACGCACTAGACGAGACGTCGAAGAACCGATTGGCGAAGCTAGGACCTGTTCTCCGGGCTTGATTTGAATGTGGAAACACAAGCAAACGAGAAATGCATACCCAATCACCGTTTTGTACTCCAAGTGGGCGCAAGTTACTTGTACGGATATAGATTGTAAAGTGATCTAGATCTGCATCAATAGGTGATTGCAGACCCTTTGCAGAGAACGTGGCCCCTAAAAGCGTAACTACATCAGATGTGAACCAGACGCATAACAACGCTGCTAAATCCTGACCGCTTCCGTTGGCCCGGGACGAGGATTCGGGAGAAGATAAGAGAGCAGATATAAGAAATGATTCGTTGATTTCCAAGTTCACGTTCCTAACTCGGCTCTCCGCTTTGTTTGTTACCTCGCCCAACTGATCGCTCGAGGTCACAATGAATCGCGTCGATGCCCGCTGTACGATACCTTGCTTATGAGGCAATGCGAGGCTGACCGTGTATCCAAAAAGCGACGAAGGAGGCAGAATAGATGGCTCGCAGGTAGAGAATGTACTCGAGGGCACGAATACGTCTTCTCCGTTTCGGATGATGACATGTGATCCAAAGAACCAATTCTCCAACACTTCTCCGTGAATAGAAGCCGCTAAGTAGGCGCTCTCGTGTTTTGCGGTTAAAACGACCTCTGTCAGGGTAGGATTTTCTACTGTTGACAGAATGACGGATTTGAAGGATCCATCCAAACCCAACTGGAGAGGTTGAAATATGGTTGGATAACTGACTAGCCAAGCTGGTGGGATAGCGATCTCGGACACCTTTGCTGCCATGAATGGTGGAAGTGGAGATATAGAGTAATACGCACAGTAGGATCATGAACAGCCCAGCAGATCAGATCACTGATATGGTCGGGAGGTGACCTGGTTGGGTTTTGGCGCTTCGATTTTATGGACACAACTTTGCGTGATGCGACCGAGAAATAAAGTGCATCCCAGATGGCTGGAGAGACAAGAACGTGATCTTCGTCTGTAGCTTCTGCAGTACTCTGGACCGAGAAGTTGGCCTCCGCCGTTGGAATGTGACGGAAGAAAAAGCTCATGCCAGAGGGGATGTAGTGGTATTACTGCTAGAGTCTAGCAGGGGACAGTCGAAAATTTCCCAAGAACAGATTATATAATCAAACTTTCTGCAATTACTCCCATTCACCATGAGCCGAGGTGGTGCGCGAGGATTTGGTCGTGGAGGCAAGCCTGAACGCAGTCAAATTTCTGTGGTGTATTAAACCTCTCTCGCAGCTCGTGGAGGTGGCCGCGGCGGCTTCCAGCAGCGCGACGCCGGTCCACCGGACACTGTGCTCGGTACTCTTCAGCATCTGTTGACTCTGACATGCTCATCCACTCTTGGCAGAAATAGGTTCGTTTATGCACGCTGTCGAGGATGAAATGCTCTGTGCCTCTCTCGTTTCGGACAAAGTGCCATATTTCAATGCACCCGTCTACCTCCAAAATAAATCTGTCGTCGGAAAAGTCGACGAGATCCTTGGTCCGATAAACGAGGCGTACTTCTCAGTAAAAATGAGTGAAGGCATGGTAGCGACCAGTTTTAAAAGAGGAGATAGGATCTACATTGGAAGTGACAAGCTCCTACCCATCGAGCGATTCCTTCCTAAACCGAAAGTGACAGGTAAGAAACCCGTCTCCCTCTGAATGGACAGAAAACTAATATACGTGTGTGACTATCCAGGAGTCCAGAGTATGTCGATCAACTCCCTCGACCTCTGTTGGCTGACGCATCTTCAGAACGTGGTCGTGGCAGCGCGCGCGCCAACCCACGCGGTCGCGGGCTCTGGCGAGGTGGCACCAGAGGCGGTAGAGGCGGTAGAGGCAGTGACCGCGGTGGTCGTGGCGGATTCAGGAGTAGTTACGGTGGTCGTGGGGTCAACAGAGGTAGGGGTAGCCGTGGTTTTTGAACTATGGCTTTTACCCAATAAAAAAGTGCTCGAAATCATTAGTTTATCACTTCAAGGTAGTCCGAAGGTTTCAAAGCCCTTACTTCAGGTGATACAGGTTTGATCCTACGCGCATGCTGAGGTTGAGTAGTTCTAGAACGCCATCGGAATCCTGCAATCCCCTGCAAAAGACGGGGTGCTAAGGAAACTGTACTCAAGAGAGTCTGCTTGAGCTTACGTTCAACTTCTTTGGCTCTGCGGGACGTCGACGAGGCCCACAGGTCACGGTATGAACATATCAGCATATGCACTAAACACCTCCAACGTTCCCACAATGTAGCCTTCAACAGCCTGCCATGGAATTCAGGCCCGGCGTCCAAATGGGCTAAAAGGGTGGCAAAAGCCTGTAAGTTTCTGGTGAGCTCCCCTCCGCCCTCCGGGTTTGCTCAGTTCCAATGGAAGTTCTTGAAGGAACGCCGATCAAGTATTTATGTATATATCCGCATTGTTTGGATGCGTTGTATGGTGTTGTCATCGTTCTTCCCTTTATCATTAAGTCCAGCACATACGGACATCCAATGTCTTCGCTATCGTTCTGGAAGCCTGGGACGGCAGCACCTGGGAGTAGTTTAGACAGGTTGACTCAGGAACAAGAAAGTGTGATCCCATCTGCACCCTCAGACAACTCTCTTTCACTTCAATCCCAACGTGAACGCCTCCCCATTGCAAAATACCGTGGGTCTTTGTATTCTCTCTTTTTGAAGCTTCTCGAGAACTTGCCCCCAGGCGACAAGCTCTTATATTGCGTCGAACAGTACCCTATCACCATTGTAGTCGGACAAACTGGCTCTGGAAAGACCACACGTACGTATGATATATCATGCGGCCGCATTGACTCAACTCTCTTATTTAAGAGCTTCCTCAATATCTGTTGGAAGCTGGATGGGCTGCTGCAGGCAATATGATAGCTTGCACGCAGCCCCGAAGAGTTGCTGCAACTTCGGTTGCTGCTCGTGTGGCCTCTGAAGTGGGAACAGTCCTTGGAGAAGAGGTGCGAACAGATGATATCCACACCCTACGAGCGCTTACGGATACTACGTATGTCGCTAGGTTGGCTACACCATTCGATTTGAGGACGTGAGCGATAAAGACAAGACTCGGATACGTTACATGACAGACGGAATACTTTTCCGAGAAGCCCTCCTCAACCCTCTATTGTCGCGCTACAGTGTTATTATGGCAAGGACACGATTATGGGACTGGTCGTCCCCTCTCTAATACTCTACCACAGATCGATGAAGCGCACGAGCGGAGTCTTTACACTGATTTATTACTTGGTATTTTGAAAAAGTCTAGGAACTCCACTCAGCCCGCTTATCGTTGCTGAGATGGTTTACGATAGAATTAGACGCAAACGACCTTCTCTTCGTATCATCGTTTCCTCCGCCACACTTGACGCCAAGTCCTTCCACGACTATTTCTGTTCAGGTGCTTCACCGCAAGAGGCCACTATCATCAGCTTGGAGGGAAGGATGTACCCAGTAGAAGTTGCCTACCTTGAAGCGCCTGTCACTGACTATATCAGGACGGCTGTCGAGGTGACCTGGAAAATTCACCTGCAGGTAAGCTTGGTAGCTCCTGTGTGCGCATTCAATTCAAATAAAGGGGAAATGTAAGCATGTAGTTGGCGATATTCTCGTGTTTCTGACAGGTCGGGAAGACATCGAGCGGTTTCTTGAGGAGATAACAGAGCTCATACCTAGGTGCGAAGCTAACATGTCTAAGTTTGCGTTGAGTTGACAGTTCTTCGTACTCAGCCTGCCGCGTGACGCTCCACAAATCATTCCCGTGGCGCTGCACTCGGGTCTGAGTACAGAAGAACAGCTTAAAGTGTTCAGTCCCGCACAGCTCAATGCCCGTAAGGTCATTGCCGCAACCAACATTGCCGAAGTGTGCACCTTCGATTCCGTAGCTGAAGCGCAACCTTTCACACATTTCTCTAGGCAAGTGTTACGATTAATGGTGTGCGTTTTGTGGTAGACTGTGGATTTGTCAAGGTATGGTCTATCCATACAATATAATGTGTCGGTCAACGTTGTTTCAGATAAGGTCATACAACCCATCATCTCACCTCTCTTCGCTGTCCACCGTCCCTGTTTCTCTGGCATCAGCTACTCAGAGAGCTGGTCGTGCTGGTCGCACATCACCTGGTGTCTGCTACAGGTTATATCCCGAGTCTTGCCTGGCGTCACTTCCAGTAGCTACTCCCCCAGAGATTACGCGTACAGACATGACTACACCCATCCTCCAGCTCAAGTCCCTTGGGATTGACGACCTTATGAAATTTGAATGGATATCTGTTCCACCTGCTGAAAGCGTCCTGCGTGCCCTGGAAACCCTAGTTGCAGCAAGAATGATCGGAGAGGATGGCCGATTGACTGTCATGGGCCAACGAGTTGCGGAGTGTCCTATTGAACTTCGTATTGCCCGTATGGTAAATGTGACCCTGCTTGTTTGGCCATGTCTGAACATTTGGGTCAGCTATTCAGCTCCAAAGAGTTTTCTTGCGGAGAGGAAATTTTGACGATCGCAGCAATGATCTCCGTTCAGGTGTGTACAAAATTTCTGTCGAGTCTATTTGGTGATAATGTAGGACATAGGATGTGTTTGTCATACCAGACGGGGCACCAGGCGCGCTTGCTGAACTCGAAAGGCGGAAATTTACTGCTGAGGAAGGGGTAAGTATGCCATATTTCTACCTCAATTGTCGCTGACTGTATGTGAAGGATCATCTGACACTTCTGAATGGTGTGTGTAAATAGACAGTGCGTGCTGCAGGGGTACTGATGAACAACAGTGTACAATGCATTCACGAGATATGGTCGCTCATCATCATGGTGCAAAGCCCATGCGCTCAACTTTCGGGCGATGTCCAGAGCAGTGTCCATTCGTTCGCAACTCAGCAAGTACATGATGCGTTTCGATCTCCCAAAACAGAGCTGTGAGGGAGATGCCAAACGGTTGCGGCAGTGCCTTGTAAGTGGATACTGGCGAAATGTAGCCCGATGGATGGCGGACGGAACATACCGCTCGGTACAAAATGACCAAGTAAGTGCTGAGGCATATTGACTCCTACGAGTTTCTTACTTCCTGCAGATTCTACATGTTCATCCGACGTCCGTGCTATTTACGCGGAAGCCGCGTACTGGGTGGGTGGTCTTCCACGAGCTCGAAGAGACTAAAAAACTTCAGTAAGACATTTGTGCGTCGGTTAGAGGTCAGTTTGCTGATGGCCTGACACATTGCAGGATTAAAGTGATCACGGAAATTGAGCCCGATTGGTAATGCACAGTGTAAACGCCATTCCGAGTTGACAACCTGACTTTCGGCTCGCAGGCTCCTTGAGTATGGGCACAAATATCATAACCAACGTGCATGAGGATAATCCGAAGGGACTATACACTGTACTGCATCAGACGTTAATCAAAACGTTTTTGCTTGTGCCAGATGCCATTACTAATTACTGTGAATAAGCACATGTACGTGAGATAGCCAACCAAATAAACAACGCACCTACCTTGTCGTCCCGCCCGGCGGACTGATTCGGAAATGGGTGCAAGCCAATCCACACCTGACAAAGGCGCGAAGGTATTTCATTCAGAAACGCCAATAGAGGTATGCCGTTTTTATTCGCCCTGCCCACAGACCATTTACATGACCAGGTTTCACCTGATGTGGTGAACAACCTCTCTGCACGCCTCGCATCTCAGGAGACGATTCCCGAACGGCAGTTCGGGGTAGATTCTCGTATACAAGAACGAATACAGCGCGAATTGACAGCTTTGCGCGCTGAGGAAGAGACTGTCCAACTTGAGATTTATCGTGCTTTGGAGAAGGAGAATCTGGATCGGGAGATGGGTATGGTGGAAGACGGCAGTACCCACGGTGGCCTGAAAACCGGTGTCGCAC
Organism: Boletus insuetus; assembly: GCA_038093095.1. Taxonomy (NCBI): domain Eukaryota; kingdom Fungi; phylum Basidiomycota; class Agaricomycetes; order Boletales; family Boletaceae; genus Boletus; species Boletus insuetus. The sequence goes on from JBBPRQ010000152.1 coordinate 26,454, forward strand.
TGATTGGTGACTTGGAGGAAATTAGGGAGAAGGTTGCTAGGTTCCATGCACGACGCCAACTAGATGTTTTTCCTTCTGTTAAGGAGACAGGTGAAGCAATTGCTTCATGCTACAAGTGCGTATGACACTCTTCATTGTGCTGTGTTTCAGACTAAAGGCACTTAGAATGAATGTAACGACAACTCTGGAATGTTGGAGGGAAGTTGCCCGCTTCAAAGCTGCCGTGGTGGATGCTGAAACTGTGAGACAATTTCCTCAACTTCCACTTTAGAGTATGACACAGTTTGCAGCGATATCTCGCTTCGTTGCGGTAGTCACAAGATTTTTGCATGGTGCCATCAACGTCCTTAGACTCGTTTCAACGCGCTGAGCCCGGTGACTCCGCAAGCGGATGATTCCAGCGTAGATATACATAGAAAGCTGTGCATGGCAGGTCTGTCAGCGACATTTACGGAACTACAATGTGCAAACAACTGCCAGCTGTACATATCCCAATGATGAATCTCCCGCCTGCCCATCTGGGCTCCGAAGACATATCCCGTGAGCTGCAACGGTGTTCAACGGCTATTAAGACACATCCGAGTGAATCGTCGACAGTGCCACATTATTGGGTGATTGCGCCGGCCTACTGCTGCGCATGTCTATAAGCATCATCACGAGGACGTACTGCCTTCATGATCCTTATCCACGCATGCTATTATTTTAGTGAAGACGTGCTGCTAAATTAAATTCAGAAAGCATCGCCTTTCCCGATTAGGGAGTGAGCGGTTTGAAGTCGGACAGTCAAATGATTGCCGAGCTCGGCAACCTAACGCCCGGCTTTATTTGCAACAAATCCCACTGCTACAAACTCATCCCCGTTTCTTCGCTCCTTCATCGATACCAAAGGCCCCTCTGTTACTCTACTCTCTGGTGCCCTCCGTCGCATTTTTTCTCTTGCACCTTTTTCGTATCGGGAGTCCTAACCATTTCAGACGGCTGTCATTGGCTCATCTTCAATTTAACCCTTAATTAACCGACCTTCCCCGGTCGATAAACAGACGCCGAGTCACCGTAACGTTGATAACCGTGCTCACGCAAGAGTTTTGGGACCGAGGCCATAATGCAGGCCCCTGCAGAGATCGCGGATATACAATCCTCAAAGCTGGCGTGCGTCGTGGACCCATCATGCCTTCCCGTCTACTTACCTACAACTCACCCAGCTCTAAGCCACCTGTTGTAAGGAACCCTAGAGCCTGCACAGTATGCCGCGCAGCTAAAGTAGGTCTTTTCAGTCATTGTTCGCACTCTCTTGTTCACTGCAAGTCAGATGAAGTGCGTTGGGGCAGAGGATGGCGAGAAGCCATGCCAAAGGTGTAAGAGGACAAATGTCGAGTATGTAGCACATGACGTGTTTTCGCTTGACGCTTGTTACATCTTGCAAACCTTCAGATGCATTTTCGAGAAACATCGCCGCGGCCGCAAACCTGGGTCAAAGTATGATGAAATCATCTTGACCTGGATATTTTTGATCCTTCTAATGCGTCTCCTTCCAGATTGTCAGAGGCGTCAAAGATGCTTCGCCGTCTCGAGAAAGGATTGAACACCGCAAAACTCAAGCAAGCGAATGAGTCATCCATGTCCTCTGTTTTCCCTGCCGTCGACTCCCGATCTCCTCAAGGAGAGACGCAATTCGGTACCCTGATCCGACCAATGGATCCATACAGCACCTCAGGTAATGATTAGAGCTTACTTGTTCATTCTCGACTTACATCAAGCTGCGCCCACGTTTAGCCTCTGGAAATAGACCATCGGATGGTGACGATGAAGAAGACCGTGGTGACGAAAAGTTTCCCGCAAAACTCATTCGCAGAGAAAATTCCTTTTTCCGGACTATTCTGAATCCCGAACCCAAATCGCCTTATCCTAATATCGCACCTTTGGCCACTCGGAGCGATCTGGATAACCTTCAACTAGTACGACCCGCCGCGCTTCCAGCCGGATTTCAAGATCCGATCACAGCTGGTCTCATATCAGAGGACAAGGCTAAAATGCTCTTTGACGCCATCTTTCTGCGCCTTAATCCATTTATCAATCTATTCGACCCCCAGTTACACTCTGTAACTTACGTGCGCTCAAAGTGTCCTTTTTTGTTTACCACGCTCATCGCTACTGGTTGCAAATTTTTTGAGCCAAGCCTTTATAAGGAATGTCTTCACCTCGCAAATGAGTTAGCCATCCGTGCGTTCGCTGAGGGGTGGAAGGGAGTCGAAGTTGTCCAAGCCTTTGCATGTTTAACGTATTGGAGAGAGCAAGATGATAATGTACGTGGGCGATGTCTCGGCCTCACCTAAGTGTCCTTACTGATATACTCCTAGCGCACATGGATGTACATTGGTTACGTGAGTGCGATTTGAATAGCTGTTCGACTACTGACAAGCTTGACAGGCGTGTCGGATGGCTGTAGAACTTGGTTTAAATCGATTTTTGGCGAAGCCACCTGCGAACGAATTGGAATTTCAGCTGCTTGAGAGACGGAATCGCGAGAGAACTTATCTTGTGCTATTTGTTCATGACCGGAGCCTCAGCATGCAAACTGGGCGCCATTGGATGCTTCCCGAGGTAACTAACATAAACTCGGGTAATCCTTCATTATTTCACCTGCTTGTGCGTAGGACGACTTTATCAGACACGCGGACACTTGGCATGAACAGGGTAGCTCACCAATACGATGCGAGGACGTCATTGTCGCCGCATTTATACAGTTACGGAGAATTGCAGTGAGTGCGTTTCACTGATCTCCATGCGGGGGATTCATACATGGCATCTAGGCAGAGACCACTGATATGCTGCACACTAACCGAAGTCAGATTGACGGCGGCAATGGTCAGATCAACGTTGACATGGCACTCAAAAATGCGAATGCTAAGTTATCACAGTGGTCGACGAGATGGGAGCATGAGATGCGGAGAGGTGAGAGACAGGATTTACCATGCATACATTGATTGATCTTTCAACAGCAAATGGGGAATCATTTCATTTCTCCTTTCTCAACCTTTTCTGCTTGTATTCCAGCCTCTTCTTGAATAGTTTTGGTGTACAAGCTGATGCTCGTCCTGTGAGTAGTCTTCTTGATTTTATTCCTGGCTTTATAATGACGACATTTTAGGAAAGTCGAACAAATAGTCACTTGCGTGCACTGTCAGCATGCTTTGAGAACGCACTCGGTGTTCTTAAAATTGCCTCGAAGGATTTCCGGGATCTTGGTGTACTGGTGCGTATAAATTCCCTTGTCTATTTGCCTATTAGACGCTTCTACCCTCAGAGATACGGGCAAGAAAGCACAACAGTGATGACTGCTTACTCTGCAATCTTCCTTTTGAAGGTAGGATCCTTCAAGTTTAGCAACGCCGTCGTTCACCGTTCGTTAGTTATTGCGAAGTTCAGATACGAACCCAGACCTGCAATCCGAGTTGCCCGAGGGTGCAGCACGCGAAATTCACGCAACTATAATAAGGACGGCTGAAGCCTACAATGAAGCAGCACATTTTTCGCCTACTTCGTCCTTCGCAGCGTATCATGCTCGTTTCTTGTGGCACCTCATTCATATGCACCGTACACGGCCCAGTGTCACAAAGGAACGACTTCATCACGAGAATACTCTCGACTCCTCTATTCGTATGATTCCTCCCAACTCCGCGCTTAGCTACCGCTGACAGCAACTATTAGGAGAGCAGGCGTCACCATCACAAACGACACCTTCCCCACAAGAGGGCACTCGGACCCTGTCATCACATGTCAATTATCCTATCACGGGTCCTCAAGAAGGTTATCTCGCGAGTCCAAACGGGAATGTCTATGGTGTTCCTGCACGGAGTGGACCTATACCTTATCCACCTCAGATGGGCCTACCAATCGATGAGTATACATCAGCAGATCACCACTATTATCGCACTATGTTGTTTGACCTTGGTTTCGGTGGAGAGCAACCTCATGTACCAATGGCGAATGATGGCCTGCGCAACATCGCGTATGGTGAAGGCTTGACCACTCACTACACCCAGTATCCTTACGGACCCACGCAACTGATTGGTCAGGCCAGCTTCGTGGGACGCTGACCATGTAGCCATCCCTTCGTAGAATTTTGACAACTTGCTATACTTCTTCATTGCTATGAGCAGCTAGTTATGACACATGTTTTGTATCTTGGCTATGTCTTTTACTCGTCGCCGATAGAGAATACTACGACATGTCGACCAAAAGCGATAGCGAGCAGTGGTTGACCACGCAGTGCCATGAAATCGAAGTCTCGAATGCGATGTGGGCGAGGAGCTACGTTTATGACGCTAGGTTGTGCATTTACATAGCCGATGTTATGGACATGGAGAACTGCCCCCCTTTTGAGGGAGTAGGCAGCAATTGCAAAATAATCAGGGTTTGTCGGACACCACCTGTCGCATGACAGTGAACAAATGCGGCTCTGTATTATGGAAAGAACATACCGAAAAACATGCCCTCCATCCGGGAAACTGGTTCCTGTGTGTACAGGCTTGCCACCCCTTAGTTTTGACATGTCCCAAATGGCAAAACGTGATCCATAATTTGCCCCCACGCTGTAGGCGTAGTGTTCTATGAGGATTTAAGTTCTTCGAAAGCCAAGTACATACATGTCGGCGTTATCACGACGCCATGCGGCAAATCCCATGTTCTGAAACGACTTCCCTAGTAGAGAGTCTTTCAGAGCATGCGGCTCGACGAGCTCGACCAATGTGGAGTGTCTCCAGGCTCCTTGTTCAGTCAAGACAGGATCAGTACGCCAATCTGTAAGGAAGATGGAACCTCGGCAATCAGAAACAAGGAATTCCTTGCTACTCCCAGGGTGTGAATTGACTGTTATCAGGGGATGTGGGAAAGCGATAACATAGGCAGTAGGCTGAGGTCTGGGATTGAGTGGAGAGGAAGCATCCTGACCGGATGATCCTGGAGAAGGGATGCCGGAGGAGATGTCAAGCGATGGTTGAAGATCCCACACCATGAGCATTCTGTCATCTACGGCCGATGAGCGAATCAATTCTCAGGACTCTAAAATGACTTACCCGACACGGAGGCGACGTAACGTGCGTTGTCTTGATCATGGCCACCACAGAAACACATATCATTTACTTTGCCATGGTGCCCACTCAAGCCTCCGCCAAAAGGGAATATGTACTCGCTGGACGAGGCAGACTTTGTCAATAGGTGCAGGCCGAAGTCTATCCCAGCTGCTGCAATCCTACAAGTCAGACGTCAAATTATCACCTGACGCTGAATACAGTGCCAGAACGAACTCGACGAGCCAGCCGTCGCTCTTGCTCGGTGAGACTGTGCGAGGCGACCAGGCTAAAGCGGTCACTCTAGTCCCAATGTGGAATGAAGCCAATCTCTTGGCGGATGCTGGACTCTGGGATATCAAGTTTAGTGGGAGGCAGCGGAGGAACTAGAAATTTTGCTGACTATCTGGTAGACTTCGACAGAATGCTCACCTCCAAACGCTAATAGATCCTGTCCGTCCTCGTGGTAGCACGACCGCACCACATAGACATCTGAACCATGATCTATTCCGGTTACACTTGTATCCATGAGTGCCTAGCCTTTGTTTTCTGTAGGACTTGTTGAAATGGACTTGGACGCGAAATGCCGAGAAACGCCGCTTAAACTTGCATGCTCTCTTCGACTCGCAGAGGTCCCAGTCCTTTTCTTCTCCTTGGGTTAGTCCTTGCTTCCGGCGCAACGTTTTATTTTGTCGTGAAACACAGAGAAGGAACGCATCCGGCTTCAAAACAACCCCCGCAGCGCGCTCATCCCCTCGTTCCACCGCGACAACACGACCATCAGGACACAGACTAGAGTACGCCACTTCTGATATCAGCACACATGATGGCATCAATTATAGATGGTGTTAAAAAACCAACATTCGACGCGAGCAAAGTCACTGTGATATACGTCCTCGGAGGTCCCGGTGCAGGTGAGTTCCAGCGGCATACAAACCCTCGTTATCGTTATCTAACATCCATGCAGGCAAAGGAACTCAGTGCGGCAGGCTCGTAGAAGACTTCGGTTTTAGTCATCTATCAGGTGACCCATCATCTTGCGCTCAACCCATGTCCATGCTTATCAGGGCGGTTCGTTCCAAGCCGGCGATCTTTTGCGTGCGGAACAGAACCGGGAAGGTTCTCAGTACGGGGATCAGATCCGGACTTGCATCCGTGAAGGCACCATCGTTCCGCAGGAGATCACCATTAAGCTCCTGGAGATGGCCATGTCTGCAGAGCTGAAGACAAGATCGGGTCGTGGGTGGACCGATGGCAAAGGTCGTTTCCTCATTGACGGTTTCCCGCGTAAAATGGACCAGGCACTGACATTCGAAGAGACGGTATGCTTCGGATTCATCCCCTGTTGCGTTCTAGTTTCTTGACTGTTGACTTGACCTGGGAAGGTCTGCGCTCCATCCCAGGTTTTGGTCTTTGAAGCAGACGAAGAGGTGATGATACGGCGTATCCTAGAGCGGGGGAAAACTAGTGGGCGTGAGGATGACAACATTGAAAGTCTCAAGAAACGTTTCCGTTAGCCCTTTTTTTGCCTGTGACGCGCGAAAATCAGTTGAAAATTACTCGTCTAGAGACCGACAAGGAGCTTGTTCAACCTGTCATAAAGTACTTGGAAAACAAAGGCAAAGTCGTCAAGGTACAAGCCCACTTTTACCACCGACGGTATTCTGATCGTTAGCTGCAGATCAATAGCAATCAATCCATCGAGCAGTGTCACAAGGAAGCTAGCGAAGCCATTCACAAAGTCTTAGTTTGAGCCCTCGATATACCCTATGACTCTGATGTCAACGGCCTTCATACATGTGGTAGAATACAACAACTTTAAACATGAATATGGAAGTTCCTCAGGGTCATATCTGTTCGTGATGCAGCCCTACAAGTCGCCTGGCCACCTTTCTCTATTTCGAAGATAGTACCGTCCGCGCACAGTAAATGCGCGTCTTGATCAGTTTCATCCTTGAGGGGCATCAGTGGCTCTAACTCGGAGCAAGCAACAGAAGTAACGAACAGGTATCCATTCCCAGCCCCCACACCTGAAACATTCAACGACTGTATTACCACCACCGCCTGTTATATCCCCATTCAGTGAATAACGCAAGTTTATATGGATCCCATCTTTATATGCCGTAGTGAGAACTGCAACGGTCTTCTCTGCGAATTTCTCCCTTGCTTTGGGGGTATCCACGGTGAAAGTTGGATCGCGCTGGGGGCGGACCATGATTACGTCCATCGAAGCGCCGGTAGGGGGACTCTTTGATACCATGGGGTTGATGCGGAACTCTGGTTCCAATCGATCTACATTCATAGTAGATAAGAAGTAGGCAAATGGACCGTGGACGTCCAGTGCAGAACCATTCTCATCAGAGCCAAAGGGAACAAAGTCGCCCTTCTCCGGATCGTAGGTGAGGACGACGCCAGATGATGGGATGGGTAAGAGTTTGACATGACTGGCGTACCACTTTGTGATGTTCTGCTGTGCTGCGGCTTTGAAACGTTCGATGCCAGGTATCTCCTTGCGGAGCTTCTCCGAATCCTTGAGGATGGCTGCGTGCAAGGCTGTGGAGGTAACAACAATCGACGCCACAGGTCGAGAGCCACGATGTGAACCAAGGGGATCGGGAAGTGAAGTGAGGGATAGAGTGAGTAGTCTTGGTGTCGAGGCACTGAGGAACGCCTCCAAAGATCGCAATCTATAGGCGACCGTCTCTTCCAATGGAGCAGGCCTGAACAAGGACGCATAGAGCGCGTTCGCTGTTCCGCATGGAACGAGCACGAAGTGGATGGCCCGGTCGTCCTCCACATCTGTTGTAAAAGCAAGGTGATTCACAATCTCGTGAAGGGTACCATCTCCAGAGCCTAGTACAACTGTGACGTCCCTCTTGTGTCTATTGAGGAATCTGAGGGTCTCTATCCCTGCATCGCCAGGGGCGCTGGTGCGGATGATCTCAGTAGGAATTCGGTTCGCAGTGTGGAGACGGGGGATGATGTGGGTGTTGAAAAAGTGCTCTGCCGTGCAGTCGCCACAGACAGGATTATAGACGACTAGAATTGGCATGGCGCTGGTTACATGTACCTAGTATGAGTTTAGCAGATTCGCTGAAAAACTAGCAGCTGTTGAACAGGCTCACGTTGAAAACTGTTTGGGTGATATTGAGCGTCCTCTTCTGGATCTGACCATATCCATCCTACCGTGCACATGCTATCTTTGTACCGTCGCACTTCGACAGCCAATCTCACTCGCACCGGCGCCCCTCAACGTGGCAGCCTCATAGCGGGCTGGTCACCAGACTAAGAGTCTATCCTACCGTGTACATGCTATCTTTGTACCGTCGCATTTCGACAGTCAGATTATCACATCTCACTCGCACCACCTATCGAACAATGTCTTCTAACCCACCAGGTTTCAAGCAGTTCAAGTTGGCTCTCATTCAGCTTGGCAGCCCCTCTCAGCTCGCAGAAAACCCCACTGAAAGAGACATCAAGAATGCGAACCTGAAACACGCTAGGGACATGATCGACCAGGCAGTGAAGAGCTCCAGTGGGAAGCCAGACCTAGTTGTCTTGCCTGTAAGTCGTCACCTCCAATTTCACTCTTGCTTAGCATCATGACCGACCCTAGGAATGCTTCAACTCACCCTATGGCCATGTACACTTCCCTGTGCACGCCGAAATTATTGGATACACCCCTGGGAAAGAATATGACACCGCGAAAACCCAGAGTCAGAGCGTCAGAGCCCTCTCAGAAGCAGCATCAGAAAACCGGATTTGGCTCATTGGAGGTGCGTCATGCATTTGGCATGATTTGACCAGTTGATCTAATGATGAATCAGGCTCGGTTCCCGAAAGGGATGCAACCGACGGCAAGGTCTATAATACTTGCATCGTGTTCTCACCAGAAGGCATGGCATAATTGTATATTTCACCCTTGTCTCTCATACTTTCGCCAGGCAAACTCGTAGCGATCCATCGTAAGGTCCACCTCTTTGACATTGATATCCCGGGAAAGATCAGGTTCAAGGTACGTGCTCTGCTCTCCAAAAGTGACCTACATTTTAATTCCGCAGGAGAGCGAAACGCTGGCAGGCGGTTCTTCTACGACATTCTTTGATACGGGTAGGGATCCCTAAGTTTGGTTAAGATGGTTATGATAACAGATAACAGATTTCGCGCGCATTGGCCTCGGAATATGCTATGATGTGCGCTTCCCGGAGCTTGCCATGATTGCTGCACGAAAAGGTTAGCGGAGTGCCTACACATGAGTGACCAACGGCAAATGCTTCACACTCTTGTTTGACAGGATGTCACGTCCTCATCTATCCCGGGGCATTCAATACGACAACAGGACCCCTCCACTGGGAACTGCTCCAGCGAGCTCGGTAGGCAGGTGCAGGGGTATGCATGATCGAGCTGACACAACGTCTATGTAGGGCTGTTGACAATCAAGTTTTCTTCTCGATGTGCAGCCCTGCACGAGATCCGAAAGCAGCTTATCAAGCGGTGGGTCGTTTTTGTGGTTATTTTTCAGATTCTGACGATTACACATGTGTGACAGTACGGCCACAGTATGGTAGTCGATCCACTGTGAGTACTCAGTTGGGGAGCGGCGATTCAACAATTGACATGAAGTAGTGGGAAAGTGCTTGGACAGGCTGAGGAGTTTGAGGAAATCTTGCACTTCGATATTGGTGAGTTTTCCGAGGTTGGATACGGCCTACATTCAACATGTCCCGGAAGATCCCCAAGCGTACCATTCCGCGAGAGCAGGGATACCCGTGACAACACAGCGGCGATTTGACGTTTACCCAGATGTTAATGAGTAGTACGATCGAGTTGCTGTAGTAACTACACCCGGTGACTTCTAAATGTGGACGTGCAGAAATTTCCAGGACATTCCATAACTTTCTTGTACAGCATTGCAGTCTCACCACGAGCTAAAGAGCCACATCGCCGTTCGTTACTTTCTCCACATCCCATCCTTCACCATGGTCAGAGAAACGTCAGCCAGTTCCCTTTCGTGGTCTCATTCAACTAACTCGTTTTACCTGCAGAAAATATTACGATCTCCTCGAGGTATCTCCCGACGCCTCCGAAAACGAGCTCAAAAAGGCCTATAGAAAAAAGTCGGCTTCTCCTTTCAATCTTCCCTTCTCTATCCTCACCTTTCTTCAGAGCGCTACGACTACACCCGGATAAAGGCGGTGACCCCGAGTTATTCAAGGAGGTGACACATGCGTATGTCCATGTTCACCCTGCGTGCTCTATCTGTTAATGCATGCACACCAGATATGAGGTCCTGGCAGACCCCGAGAAACGAAGTATATATGATTCTCGTGGAGAAGCTGGTCTCTCGGAGCAGGGTGGAATGGGTGGCATGGATCCCCAGGTTAGTCATATCTGTCTTCCCTCTCCACTCCTCGACTCCATGCGCACTTCTATTCCAGGACCTCTTCAGCCAACTTTTCGGGGGCGGAGGATTCTTCGGTGGAGGCGGTGGCCGTTCGCAAGGCAGTCGCAAGACCAAAGACCTTGTTCACCGAGTCCAGGTGTCCCTCGAGGATCTTTACAAGGGAAAGACCACCAAACTTGCTCTCACCCGAAACGCTCTTTGTTCAAAGTGCAACGGCAAGGGTGGCAAGGAGGGTGCCGTCCGCACGTGTGGCTCATGTAATGGTCGCGGTATCAAGGTCACCCTTCGCCAAATGGGTCCCATGATCCAACAAATACAATCTGGATGTGACGAGTGTAATGGAACAGGAGAAGTCATCAATCCCAAAGATCGCTGCACGGTCTGCAAAGGCAAGAAGGTCTTGCCGGAGAAGAAGATCCTAGAGGTTCACATAGACAAGGGTATGAAGGGCGGTCAGACAATCACCTTTGCCGGGGAAAGTGATCAATCGCCAAACGCTCAGTCCGGGGATGTCGTGATCGTTATAGAGGAGAAACCTCACGAGAAGTTCAAGCGCCAGGAAAATAATCTCATAACTGAAATCGAGGTCGACCTCCTCACTGCGCTTGCCGGTGGTGATGTTGCGATCAGACATCTTGATGATCGAGCACTAGTTATGCGATTTTTACCTGGGGAAGTCGTGAAAAATGGTACGTCTTGCTTCAGTGACGTATCTTCCCTATTTTACCTTTAATTCTGTCAGATTCCGTCAAGGTCATCCGGTCGCAAGGAATGCCATCCCAACGACATCATGAACCTGGTGATCTCATTGTCAAGTTCACTGTTAAATTTCCCGATACCATCGACCCTTCCAAAGTTCCTCTACTTGAGCAGGCCCTCCCCCGTCGCGTTCCCATGCCGATTTTCCCCAAGAGCGTTCATCTGGAAGAAGTGGATCTCGAGGAACCTGATGTACGGTCGAGAGCTAGCGTCATGGCGGATGATGCGATGGATGAGGATCACGATGGCGGCGAGCCCCGGGTACAATGCGCAAATCAGTAATTTCTATCGGCGGGTCAGTGGACATTTGTCGTTTGATATTTGTTGTCACTAGTACAGTACCCGGTGATTGCCCACCTGTGTCTCCATAGATCCACGTACATCTTTTACATCCATGATAATTAATATGCTTTCAGGAACTATCTGAGTACAAGTTGGAAAAATGCATGTCTATTATTACGAGGTAACATCCCACCGAACCTGAGAGCAGGCTAAGATTAGAGCATTGCCGGGATTTGACGAATGACTTACCTCTGGGCCAAGCTTGAAGCCGTCGTAGGCCTTGCGACTGAAGAAGCTTACTTCAGTCTCGTTTTCTGGAGTCAGAGGGTCAGTCGCGGATGGGTAGACTGACTTGCACACTTACCGAGACCAACGTCCGCCAAGATCTTGTCGTCATCTTCTAGGATCCAATCATCGTGGTCCAAATTGATGATCAGATTCGTGGTCTGGACGTGGCACCGGAGATGAATCCAAGACCCAGTAACCCAAAGGCGACTTTCGCACCTTGGCACCATGCGCTTTCGTGTACAGCTTGAGTGTATCTAGCTTGACATCAACCAAGAGGACATGGCGTGGCCGGGGGACGAGTACGAACCTAGAACAGCATTACGATAGGGTCGCCAGGCAGGTCCAGTCTGGACAGCTGAGTTGAAGGTGAGATTGGATGGAAGTGGGAGCGGATAAACGATCGCAATGTATACCTTGACGAACAATCTCCTTCAGGCCACCGACAGTCGTAGCTTCGAGGTTGAGTTTGTGGAGGACGAGGCTGCGCTCCGTACGGTATTCAAAAGATTTGATCACACGGACAGTGATTGTGGCCTCTGTCCGTGGGACTGCTTCGTTGGTTAATGTGTGAGATATTTCGGACATTCAAAGGATCTGAGGTGTTTCCGGAGGTGGTTTCTGGAGGTATACTGCAGCTAGTAGCCCAGGACCGACTCTGGCTTGTAATCGCATGTTGTGGTTAGGCACCAACTTCTTCTAGGCAACTCAGAGCGCGCCTTCAATACGGTGAATGTTACGTGCACTCATGAATACGAACGCATCCAACGGCTCAGTTGACCAACTGCAAGCCGAGACGTCACATTACATCCAAAAAGACCCAAGGAAACTCACAAATTTGAACGAAATTCTGTCGTGTCTGTCGTGGTACCAGTCCGAGGAAGCAGCACTCTCAAATTCCCTTGCTGGACTGCTCTCCGATCGCGCTTCTATAGCGGATTCACTTCACCGGCTAGAAGCCCTTGTCCCTCATCTGGATGACCTATGTCTTGAAGCTTCACAGCTTGCGAGGAAAGTTTCTTCCACAGCAACAACAGCAGACCGCGTCGGTGGGCGGGTGAGGGCTCTCGACCAGGAGATGAATCGTGTCTCACAGGCAGCCGAACGAGTGGGGCAGGTTGTGGAGCTCAAGGTAATTCCATGCATTCGATATGTGAACAGTTGTACTTACATTCTTCGAGTCCTCCCTTTCCCAATTACAAGCTTGCATTGAACGCCAAGATTGGGAGTCTGCGACTAGACATTGCGCCCGTGCTATGTCGCTGCCCCTCGACGTTATTTCCGGTCCTTTCGCTGAAACCTCCGTGGTACCTTCTTTCTCGCGACCCCATATACACAAAGCCTAAAATTCTTCCTTCCTAGCCGACTGTAGAGAATCATCTCCCTCCTGCACAGACACTTCAGGCTACGAGAGAACGATTGCTATCAATATTCCTGAACCACTTCGTACAGGCATCACAATCTCGTGATGCAGCTGCGACGAGCCGTTATTTCAAACTATTTCCAGCGATTGGTTGGGAAAATGAGGGTCTTGAAGCGTATGCATCGTTTGTCGTCGACTTGGTGCGGGTGAGGGCACCTACTTCTGTCAAAAGTAAGACTTTTATGTTCTTCGTTTGTCACTTGCTAAGAGCATCGGCAGCTTCATCCCCACTGTACTACGTCACTGTTTTGACTGCACTGTTTGAAGGTGTCGCCATGATCATTGACCAACATCAGCCTATCGTGGAGAAGTACTACGGCGCAGGAAATATGCGAAGTGTCATTAAGAGGCTGTTGGAGGAGTGTGATCGAGTGGTCCGAAGTACGCTTGAAGCTTGGAAGGAGGATCGATCGATCAAGAGAAAGGTGGAAAGCTTCCCGTTTCCATGTTATCTGACTGAGGTCCGCTTGTCCCAGTTGTCAGATGTCTCAAATTCAACAGTATCAATGACTGCTCCACGAAAGCAATTTTCGACTACCATAGAAATGGACGAAATTGATCCACGTGAGATCGACAAGACATTATCTGAGATTGCCGGAATGAGCGGACGATGGAATCTGTTCCGAAAATTCCTCGTCGAACAGCTTCAAGTGTGTATCCGTACTGCACGCTTACTCGTGGTGTTTTTTTGACAATGACAACCCAGGAAGAGGAGGTAAATCTCGATGGGGTAGCCGACTCCAACGACCAGAATTTACAATCTGTTTCTGTATCTTCCAACCCCATTCACTCTTCGTTGCCTCTTGAGCCCGTCGCACTGTTGGATGCGACGGCCTCTCAAAGAGAGTTCGAAGATCTGTTGAGCACTTGTTACATTCCTATGGAGATCTGGTATATCCGCACAATCATTGACAAGGTCCGTCAGTGAGACACAAGTTCTGAGACGTACTTTAACTAAGTAAACACAGGCTCTACACCTCTCCAGCCCTGATTTCTCCCAGACCCCTGCAACCACTACGACCCCAGATGATGTTTTCTATATTTTGAAAACCGTATATACGCGCCTTTTGTCGACGGGCTCCCTCGACATCTTGGAGCGAACCACTGACCTTCTGAAGGACGTATTGGATCACGATTTTGCAGGTGGTATCAAGAAGAAATTGGATGATGTTTACCGAGTCGGCACGGGCGTTCGGACGGAGAAGTCTGAGAAAGAAAGTCGAACATCATTTCTCGTGTGTTCGTTTGTCTTCTTCAACTAGCCTACCCGCCTAATCCGTTTGCGAAGGTGCACCTCAACGACCTTGATGTATCTTCCTCACATATGGAAAGACTCACGAAAGACCTGCTTTCTCAGCCTACCGTCACCCAGTTGTTCCTTGACACCGAACAGCCACGAGTTAAAGCTATCATAGCAAGCTTGCTTACTTCCACTACCAGATTGAAGGCAATCTTAAAAGTGACTTGTTTGCATGTCTTTTGAGCAATGGTCTAATAATCCCCCAGGCCGGTATAGACCAGTTATTCAATCAATTGATGCGACCAAGGCTACGGACTCTGGTACCTGACGTCTATAAGGACGTTTCTTATGTTCTGGACGAAGATGGGTACGCAACGGCAGAATACCAAGACGTTGTGAGGAAACGCTTTATGAAGGTGTGGGAGGGGTTAACAGATGGGTACAAGGTCAGTCATTCGGCTTTCACAAGATTGACGCTTATCCCGAAGAGTAGGATGCTTGTACTGAAAACAATTACCGCATTTTGTTCGGTCTTGCTCTTGATGCTATTGTCCGACCATGGGAAAAACATATTTTGACCCTCCATTATTCTGAGGCATGTCCCAAACTTTTGATCTCATGTCTTTTCACTCATGCCTCCACTAGTTGGGGGCAATACGGTTCGACCGTGATCTCCGTTCCATAATGACAACTCTGTCTTCCCAAACGATATTCGGTGACATTCGAGAGAAATTTACCCGCCTTCAACAGATCTCCTCGTTGCTGAACCTTGATAATGTAAGTTAGATCTAGTGCTACCAGCGGCTCTGCTGACCATACTCAATTAGGATGAAGACGTTGAGGCGTTCTATAGTGGATCGGGGATTTCTTGGACATTGGGCATACAGGAAGCCAAGGATATTGTCGTTCTGAAGGCTTGAGTCGTGAATAATTGTTGTAATTAACCCCATCGAGGCAGTTCCGAGCCTATACACCTAAAAATGTCTTCCCGGATTACAGTAACTCGAACGAAAGTTACTACATCATTAGCGCTCGACGGTGTGCAATGGCAGATTATATAAATATCATGCAGGATCTACTAAGTTTCTGGGTGCTAAAGAAATGCTTCAATAGCATTGAACTGGCTGTAGCCCAAAAATTCAAGCCGTGGAACAAGGAATCCATGAATAACCGTACATGTTCATTCCGCAGTGGGTAAGAATAGAACGCTGGAGTCAACCACGGCGAAGAGCATCCAACCGTGCCTGAAGGGAGTCCTCATCAACAGGACCATCGCCGCCCTGGCGGTCGTCTCCATGAGACGGTCCACCCGTCTCTCCAACTGCCACTGGTCTACGATTCTCGGTAAGAGGTGAGGATATGGCGCCAAGTCCGGTTGGCGCCTCGGTAAGCTGTATTTCATTGTCAGTCAGCGGTTCGTCATGATTAGCTGGCGGTCCATACCTGTTGGGAGAGGTCGACGCCGATCTCATCGAGGACCTGCCTCAAGATCTTGTCGCCCTCCTCCTCTTCGTCTTCAAGTTCGTCACCCATCACATCGTCCACAGCGTCCGACATCATCTCTTCTTTCATATCCATCATCGAACTTTCCTTCTCGAAATCGTTCATGATTTTCTGGATGGCTGGCAAATTGAGACCACGATTCATGGAAGCCATAGCCTTCCAACGAACAGTGATTAGGGAAACTGAGAGATATGGACATAAATCATGTGACATACCCTTGTCGCTCCACGCATGGCCTCCGCCATTTGTTGATTGCTGCGAAGAGCCTGTATCCTCAGCCCAACGGCTTGGAGTTGTGTCTTCATCTGATGGAATTTCTGGATATATCTTCGGGTGCGAACGAGGTCCTTTGCCATGACTTTACATGCATTCTACTGAGATAGTTGACGAAGGTTGTTTGAAATGCAGGATGCCACACACCATCTGACCATCCTTGGCGCTCTTCCTTATATCTGCAACGAGCTTCTTCTCACTCTGCTCGAGCCTTGAGCGCTCTCGATCGAGCTCGCGCTGAGCCTTTGTGAGGGCTCGCTGGTGTTGACGGAGTCGTTCGGCGGGGGTGATAGTCCTGCCAAAGAGTGTTTCCTGTGATTGAAAATTAGGATGTTTCACCCACTGCGACTGGACGTACAATGATGTTCATGACTGTCGACGTTGCGTGCAGCAAGCGCTGCGACCGACTTTGAGCCCAGCCTAATGCACGAATCACTGCGGCACAGCACGGAATGCGCCGTTCGGAGAGTGAAATATGTCAAGCCCTGGCAAACTTTAACCTTCATCTCGTTCACCATCATCAACAAAGCCGCCACCCGCAACCATGGTATGTACAAAATACCCTTCCACGCCATATCTGACAACGTTCGCTAGCCTCTGGCAATTGATCTTTTGAACCCTTCTGCTGAACAAGAAAGGAGACAGCACAAGCTCAAGCGTCTCGTACAATCACCTAACTCATACTTCATGGACGTGAAGTGCCCAGGTCTGTCTCTCCTATTTTGTGCGATCTGGATTTCTTCCTTACACACATCTATCCCGTAGGCTGCTTTGCAATTACAACCGTTTTCTCGCACGCGCAATCAGTAGTTCTATGTGGATCCTGTGCGAGCGTCCTATGTCAACCCACCGGTGGAAAGGCGCGACTAACTGAGGGTTGGGTCTTCACGATTGTCTACCTACGCACCCTGCTAATATCACACCATCTAGGGTCTTCTTTCCGTCGGAAGAATTAAATGTCCCGACCCCACTGTTGCATTGCCAGTCAGCATCCCACATTCCCATATCGCACTTTCTACTAGTTTCATGTCCAAAAAGCATGGACTATTGTCGAGAATGAATATTAGTATCCACTCCGCAGACCGCACATAACGACATGCCGTCGTGTGTAATCTCTTTGAACAACAATGTCATCAACAATGCGTGCCTTTCATTCCGTGTAGTTGGAGCTGGCTTGTGTTCTTACACGACTGCTTCAAGCTTCGGGGGGATGCTCGACTCATAATGTTACGTTACGTAATCAGTCGCGGTTCCGTCATCCCAGTCCGCACCGCCATGGATTTAAATTCTTTCGGCAAGCACTGTGCCTTGCAGTCGTGCAATGTCCTTGACTTCTTGCCCATTCAATGTAGTTGTTTGCAGTGGTTTTGCAAGCTTCATATCACACCCGATCTCCACGACTGTCCTTCCGTGCAACAGCATTCACCCGAGTCGTCCTCTACTTCGCTGCGTTCCAAGTGCGCCGTTGTAGAATGTAACAAGCCTTCCCTCGCAATTGGAGTGGCTACTGTTGACCTTACCGGGGATGGAGAATCTGTCCCAAGGGGTTGTTCCGGTTGTCAGCTTTCTTTTTGCGTCGAGTACGTCCGCGGGCACTGTCTCGCATCTTCCAGATATCTCACATGACCGGCAGTCATCGTCATATGCAGTCCCACTCGTGCGCTGGCCTCGCCATCGGGAAAGACGATGTAAAGCATGAAGCTGCTCGTGCGATTCTTGCCCAAAAGATTTTGGCGACGGGCACCCCGGCATCTCACACCCCTGTGGTGACGCGTCGATCTACGAATCTTTCTTCCGATCTCAAAGTACGAGCGCAGCTACAAAAGGTCAATCTAATGAAATTGCGTCACAAAGCGGTCCCTGCAGATCCCAAGGACAGAGGTTCTGTGGTACCTGTCGACCAACGCATTCATGTCATTGTGCGTCTTGAGATCCTTGGCCAATCAAAGAAAGAAATCGTATTATGGTTCCGCAAGGTGATGTAGATTTGCACTGAGCTTCCATTCTCTAACGTACCATAGACGACGGTCACGGGTAAGGCGTTGGACTTGGTTGTTCAACACTTTGGCGTGTCCCACACGGTTTCTGTACGTTTTCCCCGTTGCTGTGGTAGCTCAGCTCAGTGACCTTGGGTCAGACACTTCGCTTAGAGCAATTGTCTGCAGAAATCGGAAGTCATGTATTGCAGAATCATTTGGAGTTGGCAGGGCAATTAGAGGATGGATCGACAGTCATGCTGACCGACTCATGTTCAAACGGAGAGTCTTAAGATCCG
This sequence comes from Boletus insuetus, assembly GCA_038093095.1. Classification (NCBI taxonomy): domain Eukaryota; kingdom Fungi; phylum Basidiomycota; class Agaricomycetes; order Boletales; family Boletaceae; genus Boletus; species Boletus insuetus. The sequence goes on from JBBPRQ010000152.1 coordinate 44,967, forward strand.
TCTACATACTTGTTATTTCCATTTACATAAGTTACCATCATGTCATCCAGGAAACTATGTTGACATTATCCGATAAAGCAACACATAATGTAGAGGGATAGCAAATGCACAATTAACGTCGACAGCCACTATGCGACAAGGGCAGCTAACCGGCGGAGATGGGGTACGTTGAGATATGCTGGGACATACGTCTCAAGGCCCGAAACATCACGAGGATATGGAGGCTCGTATGGCCCGACCTCCTCCGTTTCTGGTGAGAGAAGGAGATGATCGTTACGATCGTTTGCTTGCACTCGAGAGGCAACGACGCGGAGGATTTCGGGAGAGATGGGATTCTAGAATTCGGAGGGTCAATCCGATTGATAAATCAATAGAAAGTAGTAGACCGACCTCGTACTCCGCAACGTAGTAGTTGGTACACATTCTTTGTATTTGCATAGGACTGAGCATCCAGCAAACATCATAAATGATCTCAATGTCAGCAGGTGTCGCCTGTCATTCCAAGTTAGTGATCATCCTCCAAGGGTGGGTCAAATTCTTCACAGACTTTCTTCAGTTGCAATAACTTGATGGCTTGCATTAGATGTTCCAGATGGAGCGTACCCTCTGGCATGTCGTGCGACTTGCACCATTCCTCTATCCGTGTGATATTGTACTGAATCTGCATCGCTGTCAATTGTACACAAATTCAATACCGTTTCAAGCGGATCAAAAACACGAAATACCTCTTTTCCAGGAAGAAAAGTTTCTCCTCATTAAAAGGTCATTAAAACTCGTGACACCTATTAGCTTCAGCAGTTCGATGAGGACTTGCTGCACTACCGAGTCCTCCATATAATAACTTTTTAGACTCTTCCAGACCTTGTTTAGTAGGTTCAGGATATCGTCCATGCTATAAGCTGGTTGGGTGTTCGTGTTAAGGATGCGATTGAACAGTCGTCCGCCTCCATCGCTTGTGGTGAACCCTGGAAGAGACTGGCTCTCGATCAACGCAGGAATTACCATCTTGGAAAGACGTTTCTTGGTCTCCTGCATCCAAGTGTGGTAGATGTTGTACTCAAGGCTTCCGAGGTCGTGCTTAACCACGGTGACAAGGCGTTCGTAGTCATTCCAGTCAAATTCGCGGACAGCGTTTTCTTCTCCTGGTCCGATGCCCTGTACCATGTCGCTTTCCGCGACGCAGATGAATGAGAGCATCTCATGAACGTTAGAGAGCCAAAAGATGCCTGGGATGATGGCATCCTCTCCATTGAAGGACTGTCGAGAAATCAGAAAGGACCCACAAGGGACGGAGGTGAACTAACCATGACGTGCGCTTGGATAGCTTCCATAACGTTGGCCAAGAAGCGCTCGCTTTCCGGGATAAGGCCATACTTCCACATCTCGTTCGTGACAAGGCTGATGAGATTCGCAGGGAAGAGGATCTCCTTCACAGCAGAGGGATTCGTCGTGCTGGGTGCAGGAATCTTGAGACCCCGAACCAATCCTATGAGAATGTCTTCGTCCAAACGCTTGATATCCTGCATAAGCCTGATCTTCTCCTCTGCTAGGTCATCGAAACTGCGAAGATCGGACATGCCGTTAGTCCGTGCTCGGAGGACATTATCTTCGCCATTGTATGCAACAGAGACGGCTCGTTGATTAAGAGCTTGGGTCCGCTTAACGTCAAACATCATCTCGTCCGCAGATGTGCGGTACTCGGCGGGGTCGAGCTGAAGGACACCTGCTGAACTGTGCCTTCGTTGGTGTCGGTTGGGTTGGAGGGGTGGGGCCAACGAGACACCATTGACACCATTGGCGTCGGGGATGCGGAGGGCAGGTATGAACGTCGGAGATGTCGGAGGCTCGCGGGTACCTCTCGTCAGAGCATTGTACGCATTAGCACGGTTGAGTTGCTCTCGCAAACTGCTGACTTCACTCTTGAGAGTAGCAATGACAGAAACGTCCTCAGTGGATCTCATTGGCGAAACAGCAAATGCTTTCTCCTGGGACTGCAGCTGGGTGGCCTGTGCGAGCACTTCGTTCGTCAGTCGCTGAATCGCCTCCTCCTTCTCGGCTGCTTTGGCGATTGCGTCTTCTAGGCGTCTTTCAACGTCAGCTTTTGCTTGGAGAAGCCCTTCGCGCCGGGACAACTCTGCCTCTGCGATCTGTAGCGCGCTTTGGAGAGACTTGGCTCTGGAGTCTGCTTCCTCATGTTTCGAGCTCCACTGTTGAACCTGTTTCTCGAGTTCCTCAAGTTGAATTTGCAAGGCCTTTTTCTCTTCCGTTCGCTTCTGGAGTGTCTGAGTAAGCTCCACAACCTTATTCTCGAGCCGGTAGGAGATCTCCTTGAATCTTGACACCGAACGCGCTTCTGCCTTGAAAGTTTTTAGTTGCTTCTTGGCAAGACGCCGTCTGACACAAGACTGCAGGTATACCACATGTCTGATGTCAGACCGATGTGAACGGCGGTACAACCTGGATAACGTCAATCAGTGCACTGAAGGAGACACAAGAATAAGAAGCATACACTCCACGGAACAGAGATTGCAATAGCACAGCTGCATGAAGTACCCTCGCCTCCCTGTGCGCTTGCCGTGCCTGTACACCACGAATACCTAAATCACCATGTATCAGTGAATTAAACCTGCACTGTGACCCGCAGAACTTACGGCTCTGCACCACGATGATTGCTTGGCGAACTTGGAGGAACTTTGACCTTTGAAGAAAACGTCGAGCACCGGCTTGTAACCTCTTCGCAGCAAGATCCCTACGAATACTCTCCACGAGCCGCCGAGCCGAAATACCACGCCACCACGTTTGAATTTTGATCGTAGCATTGCGGAGTTCCTGGTACCTTTTGACAGCCATGCGTCGTCGCATATTCTTTTGGACAATTGTGACGAGGGCATTAAGCCTTTCAGACCTGAGAGACTCGAGCGCGGCAAGCATACCCGCGCGAAAAAAGATTTTGGTGAGACCACTTTGGTGTTTGTCGGGGTCATTGATTGTCCTCTCCAAGATCAGCGAGCAGAGAGGTCTGAGCTCCAAATTCTGTATCATAGGTTGCCAATCTGCTGAGGGAACAAGCATATAGTACCTAGGGAACGGATTGAGTCAGGCGTTTGACATCTGAACAGTTGCTCACCGTTCCGCGAACTCCTCGTATGTCCACCGAGAAGGGTATCCTGCACAACTGATACGGATAGTCTCCAGAACACCACAGGCGCGAAGCTGGCCCAAAACCTGAGAAGGTACAAACTCCCATGGTTTCTTGGCGTCGTTCGGCTTGATGCATCGGATGTAGTGGACGTTCGTGATGCTAAGCGTGTCCATCAATGTGATTAGAGACGCTTTGAATATCGAGCCTTGCGTAGGTTTCTTGATGGCTGCGCCTGGCTTCTTGAATCCAGCTACTGTTGTGGACGCTACGAACGCTGAGCGGCCCGGATCAGGTATGATCGACGACCGACGAGATCCACCACTGCCAGAATCAGAGAGGGAAGGCGAGCCAGGGTAGGGAGGATCGTTGGATTTATCCAGTGATTTGACTGAGCCGAGAGCGGTATCCAAAACTTCCTTTAAGAAAGGATTTTTTGTCGTTGCTAGCAGTACCATGTGCTCATCTGGTACCGTATCTCTGTTCTTCTCCAAGAAACCGTCAACCTCATATGTAACATCTAACGCGTAATGTGCAATTGTGAACGCAGAGTTTCCGAAGCGAGGCTTTTTGAAAACAGCGCTATTGGCCGGTTTCAGGAGCTGCGCATACAGTTTCTGGAGGAAAGAGGTATCACTGCCTGCCGGTAAACGGGATTCTTCGTCAAGGAGAGCAAGGACCCCAAGCTTGCCCTCGACGATGTCGATACAGGGCTGGTTATCCGAAAAATCAATGAATGTCCAGTTGATTTCTTCTTTCATATACTCTTCCTGTTCAAGTTTGAACACATGCGAGTTGAACTGTAAACGAAGACCATTAGAACCACCCACGATGATCTTGCGAGCACTCACCTCCTGTTGCAGTTTTTCATTGGCATAGTTGATGCTGAATTGCTCAAAAGAGTTCTGAGAAGCGAAGGTAAGGCGAAAATGGCATTGTACATCAATAATGATTACCTTCTGGAAGTGCTCGAACCCATATATGTCCAATACACCTATGAACATCTCTGCACGCTCGGCGGCATCACCGTTCTCTCCGGCCAAACTCTCGTTGATGATCGCTACCAACCACTCGAACAGGCAGGCGTATACGAACTTCGCCACACTATCCCTGACTACTGTCGCCTGCGCAGCATTCAGAGCTGTGACGATTTTCTCGGAGCGCGTGACGATCTGCCTCTTAACCGTCCACTTCTTGAATTCTGAGAGTGTAACTCCCAAAAACCGAGTAGCTAAAATGAGAGCGGGATCTGCTTCATTGATAGACGATTCATTTCGAGCCTGGGTAACCTTGACGTTTCCGAGATGTAAAAGAGCAGAAAGAAGTCTGAAAACGGCCCATTGCTTCTCGACACTGATGCCGACGGTCGAAAGAGCCTGCTGAGTTGCGCGGAATTCCTCGGTATCATCAACTCCTGCAATGGGTGTTGAAGTGGGTCCACCTTGCTTCAGGTAGTGAAATTTCGTCACATCCGTATCCAGGCCAAGGTCTTTCCGCTCCTTCAGTGGGGCGCCCGCGCACAGCTGATAGAAGATATGATAGTTTCGTTCCGTAGTTGGTTGGAAGACGATACGCGACCGCTCTAGAAGGTATGTACGAATGCGCGCACCGACGATTTCCGGTTTTCCATCGAAAAGGATCTATCAACTATTAAATGTGCTGACAACTAAATGCGCATGGAATGGTCCTACCTGGATATACTTTCCAAAGCGGGACGAATTGTCGTTACGTGTTGTCTTTGCATTTCCGAAGGACTCGAGGATCGGATTCGTGGCCAAGATTTGCCGTTCTATCTCAGTTGACTCATCTAGCGACAATTTTGTCCTGGCCTTGGCTCCGGAGCCAGGGGGGTTGACCGAGGCGATGTATCGCATGATGAATTTAGCCTGGTGAAGGGTTGGTATACGGGCGAATCCAGCGCCTGAAGACGACGTACCGACTCAGTTTTACCTGCACCACTGTGAGGTATATGTGAGACAAAGAGGGAGAAAAAGAAGGCAGAGATACCTCTCGCCAGACACGATGATGGTTTGACCTATGCCATCTCTTGCCATGGCAGTGTACGCGTCCTCGGCGATGGCAAAGAGGTGGGGCTCTATTTCTCCTCTCTTACGACCACTATAAGCTTGAATGATCTCTGGACCATAAAGAGTGACGCGCTGGAAGGGATTGACAGCAATGAGGACGATGCCGCTATAGGTGTATATGCTATGCTGAGCATAGCGGTTGCGGATGGTGTGCAATACTACATGAAAGATTAAAACCGTGGAGAGAATAGACGTAATGGAAGGTCGTTACCTGAAGGCTCGTTGAGGTGGGAAAGAGTAGCCAGATCATCCGCGGTTTCTAGCAACGGAGGATTCCGCAATGGAGGAAGACCTTCCTTGCCGTCCTTGATATGCTTTCCAGTTGTATTGATAACAATTTCCTAATTGGAAGAGATAGGATGGATGAGATGAGGGGATGGTAAGATCGACGCGTACCTTGCCTCGTTCGTCAAGGAAGACGAGTTTGATAGCGTCGTCATTGCCCTTTGTGACACTTGTGACCTCTGCGGAAATCCAAGCCTGGTCTCTGTCCTCGAACCAGACTCTGGTCCCCTTGCTGTAAATGTTTTCGGCCATTCAATGGGCCAGTGTGTCGTCGTGGTCGTGGTCGAGAGTGATGCCTGTCCGTGTTGGGCGTGCCAATGTAACCCACAAATGCCGTTGACGTGACGTGACTGCTGTGACACATTCTCACGACCACGTGCTCTTGTAAGGTGGTTGTTTGTCCGGACCAAATACCACTCGACCACAAAACTTTGAGACGCGCTCTTTGTTCACGGTCATCCTCTCGCGACCTTGATCACCGAACGCAGCGCTATCCAACCTATAACCTTCGTCGCCCAGGTCTTCATTCTCTCTTCACATGCATCCACTGCCATGGTCCTTCCGCCTTTTCAACCAAAAGATCCATCTCGGAGCCCTCGCTCGGGATGATTTCTAACCCTAAGCAATTACGGGTCCGAGGAGCATATCATTCGCTTGTGTGGGTCAACAGCGACATGGAATGGCGTTGCTGACAGGCGGGGCTCTTACTTTTGCATGAGGGTTCTCGACTTGCGAGTTGCAGGCTGGTTGCTCGTCTACCCGCTTCATTATCTGTCATGAAGCCTCCTTCGAATGTCTCAACACTTCTCCGGAACGTATTCATCTCGATCCAGGACGTGCACCTTCGTTCGCGCACGGACAAGTATCCCCCTTGTATCATCTCGGGATCCCTTTCACGGCTCGCAGACCAAACGCACAGAAAGCGAAACTTTCATTGTGTCTAGCCAAAGGGCAAGGTGATACCGGACGGGCGAGATACTATGCGGGACGAAGGGTAGCGCAGCCTCGATAATGGATGCTAGAGATCTGTCGCGGTTTCTTTGGCACGACCAAGGGGCTGAGCAGCGCACGCACAGGCTGTAGGCTATAGCAACCATCCACTTCACGCAATGTGGGCCACGCACAAAGCTCTTTTGCTTACATTTCCCACTTGTCGTTCTCGAGTTTCTCCTTTGTCACGAAGTACCCTCGTCTGTGTTGACCCACATTATTCAAGCACACGCACATGTTTCCAAGACCCAAGTCTTTGACTATCGCTCTATCCTGGTGCTTTCAAGTCCTGGTTGCGCGCCATGGGCTATGCCGAGCTCTTTGATTGTCTTCTTGGAAGCCACAGAGTCTTGGTAATGGAGTCCTCAAACGTCGATGTACGTAGCGAACTCGACATGGTTTCAAGGTGGCTTGGAACGTGGAAAATCAGCTTGGATCGCATGTGGCTTGTTGAATACGACACGCACAGGAAGCGCTCTCGTTAATTTTGTGTTTGGTTCGCGAAACTCAACCATCATCAGTCTTTACAGACATAGTCCTCCCACCCCCATCGTACTTTGATCCGGCCACGCATACCGTTTGCTCGGTTCCGGCGCGTTGTTGGATGTTTTGTAACCGGTCTGTGTCGAGTTGGTTGCTGCCGCCTACATTACGAGCGCAAGTGATTCCTGAAGGATAGCTGTTCCCCGCAATGTGGCCAAGACCTGTCTTCGGTGGCTACGAACTACCTCTGGGCTTTGCTTTTGATTCCTTGACCTGCTTCTTGGTTAACGTGGTTCCTGGTGCTGCATGTCGTGTCGTCCTGCTCTTGCTCGCTCGCATCCGTCCGTATTCGGGGACTAGCACGATCGTCTTGGAGGATTCTTTTTCTCGCTGACATTGCTTCTCCCACGGGAGGGGCAACAGAGATTCGTTCTCGAGGGCAGCAGGATTGGATTTCTTTGAGACGAGTGCGCAGGCGCTTGAATTATGTGACTACGCACAGAGAGGGCGGGTGGTGATGACACTGACTATCGATTCACAGATCACGGATGCGTTGAACCTGGGCCATGGATACGCACAGAAGTGTAAGACAGAAAGTAGCCAGTGCCCTCGAACCAGCGAGCCGCCGCGGGAGCACCATTCTTTGTGTCACGCAATCGGAATGAGTTGCAGAGCTCGTCGCAGAATCAGGTGGCAGGCTGTACGATGACGCACCTGGTGGAGCGATGACCGAAGCGAGTGGATGTGTGCACCCCCAATCATGCACCGTGTGCATGTGGGGGATCGGGATTGGAGTGGGGGAAGGATTCATCCTTGGAGACTGGGGACGGGCTCGCGCTCGCAACATCCTTGAGGGTGATTGTGATCGCTGGAATGACTGGGGATGGGGGATTGGTGAGGCACTGAACTGCCCGTGACCCAAGCGAGAATCCCACCAATTTTTCGAGCACGTCGTCGTCCTCGTGACGATTGATATTGAGATTTGAATGTACCGTAGTATGACGATGAATGTTGACATGTGTTTTGATCATTGTCCAGCCTGAATACATGGTTAATACAAATGGTAGTACCAGCACTTGAAGGGATGTCAACCCATTCGGGTTGCCAGTGACCAGGCTGATCTTTGGACGTGTACGCTGTGATCAGCAACGACGACGGGTCGATCTTGACGGCCATGGACACCTTTTTCAACCGGAAGAGACAGCGACCCCGAAACTCGTCTATCTCACTGGCAGCCCCAGACTTGGCTGACTCGGTACCTTACGACAAGCTGCCTTCGGCGAACCGCTCTCCCCTCGCAGTCGGCACGGTCTCTCAGGGTCTTCGCGGTGGCCCCCACACCTCTGTCATATCCGCACCCCTCACAAATCCTACTCTCACAGCCAACGGCACAGATCTCAACCTAAACTACCAGAATTTACATCGCGCAAGGCTCGAAAGAGACAAGGGCTTCGCCGCGCCCTCTCCAGCCAGACCCGATTCATCTTTCAGTACTGCAGACTCCTCCACGCTGTACAATGAGTCTCTTACCTCTCTACCCGGAAAGCGTCCGAAAACACCCACTTCCCACAAACTCCGTAAGAGCGAAGCCTCCACATCTTCCGGTCGCAAAAGCCCTGCAGGCTCCGAGTTTGGCTCTGCCCCCATCTCCGCTTCTCCTAGCGTTGCGAGCACCGTAATGCGCGCCCTCCACGCCCAAGACAACCCATCCTCCCGCTTCTCAAGTTCCACGGCTCACTCTGACAGCCACTCTACTCATCTTTCTCATATCTTCCACAAGTCACACACCGATGAGTTTAATTTTTCCCGCCCAGAAAACGATGAGGATATAGAAACCCTTTTCGCCCGTGTCGCTCAGCAGCGCGATCTACCCAGTGTGGACAAACTCACCATTAACCAGAAGTGGGGGATAGTCTATGCTGCGGAGCAGGTACGATGGCAAGAAGAACAACGAAGCAGAGGCGAGCAGAGTCGCAAACAGGGCGATCCAGGACAAGCCACTCTATCCGACGAAGGCTCTCCCGAGTGGTATATACGCAAGTTCTTGGATGGAACCATCACCGCCAAGCAAGTTTCTAGCGTCTGGGTCTCGCTACGAGGGCATGAGACTAGGTGGGATGAATGCCGCAGCATCTTCGGACGCTACTCACGCATCTTTCAGCTGGCTCGATAATTTCATCGATCTCAGAGGCACAGCGGTATTGGCGCAATCACTTGCGCAGATTGGTCGCAAGACCAGGAGGTAAGGATCATACTTCTCCAGGACCCGAATAATTTACTTTTCATTGACTAGGAATCCAGCCGACACACAATTGGAGCACGAGATCGCTAAATGTTTGAAAGTCATCTTCAATAGTACTGTAAGCGAACTTGTGGTTTCCGTATCTCACTCGTCTCATGCACCCTATAGTTGCGTGTCCGGGAAGCCATGAAGATCCCCAACATTGTCACTCAAATAGCTTCCGCCCTCAATTCTCCACATCTACCCACCCGTCGAACGATCATAGAGGTGTTGTTGTCGGTCGTTTATTGTAGCAGAGATTCCCTGGATCTCGTCTTTCATGGTTTGGCAGTTCTCAGCCAGGCTAACAGCGATTCGACTGGTTGTTATGATTACTGGTTCCAGTCACTCGAGGGTGCGCTCCGATCAAGGGGTAAAATGGGCAGCCTTGTCGGTGCCAGTGACGAGTTCAAGCGTATAGGCGGAGACAGCAGTATACTAGTTGATTACGCTGTAAGGTTATCTTTTCTTCCTGTTTCTCTTTCTGTCACTCACGGGCTGGCCCCAAGCTCATCAATATCGGCCTGATAGTTCATATCTTGGATGCTATCGATGACATCGATGTCCGCATACACCACCGCACCCTCATGGATTCCGCGGGCCTTCCACGGATCGTCGCCCTTTGTCGCGAACTCAGTATTCCTGCCATGGACAATCAACTCGACTACCTCGCAGCTATTCTCGAAGAGGATGAACAACGCCTGAGAGAACGCCAAGACGCTGTCATTCTGGCTAGCTTTTCTAACACGGAGGATATTTGGAATGCGCTTTGTTCACGGATAGAGGGTTCGCGGGCAAAAGATTACTTCCTCTCCATGATGCGGCATTTATTGTTGATTAGGGAGGAGGGTCCGCAGCTTGCCTACCATTATCGGCTCCTGGATTCAGTGGTCTCGGATATCGTTATGGACGGGAAACTGGCCACAGCCGAACAAAGAATCGGACATTCAGTACAGCGGTTGATCGCTCAGTTGAACGAGTCTGACAGGCTCCAAGTGGCAGAGACCGAGGCTGCTGAAACTCGTGCTCTGGCTCTCCGTCTACAACTCGAGAAAGAGGCACTTGAAGAAGAGATATCGCAAGGTCATGATGGACTCGTCGGCCGACTGAAAGACAAAGTATCTCATCTGGAACAGCAACTAGCCACCGCACGAGAAACGACTTCACGACTCCAAACTCAACTTGAAGTGCAAAAGGTTGGATATGAGGAACAGATTGCCCAGCTCGAGGCACAGATCATGGAGTTGTTCAGGATGTTGAAAGAGGTTGGAAAGGGAGTGGATAAGATCATTGAATCGAACACTGGGTCCATGGACCGCAAGACGTTGATTGACGTGTTAAACAGACATCTAGAGCGGACAAAGACAATCAACATTCTCGAGGGCAGGGGCCGGAGGAAGAAGAAAGCCGGTGGTGGTGGTGAAGGGGACGACGAGACTGAGGGGTCTGAGCCAGACTCGCGAGACGTGACGCCCAGAAAGTCTGACATGAATAGGGATCTTTCTACCCGTGGTAGACCCAACGGGACGAAGAAATCCGCTCGAATGTCCACAGCACAAGGTGGTCACGATTCGCAATTCATGGACGCCGACGAAGCAGACGTGCGTGAGCAGATTCAACACCAACTCGCTGCTGGCGTCAAGATTGTAAGTTTGTACATGGGGATTTTCAGCATTAACTCATGACTTGAACAGCTCTCTCCAGAAGGTGAACACATGGCGAGTCCTCGTAGTTTTCGAGGCTCTCCAAGGCGGACGAACCGCCTTGTAGCTGCCGAAGATACCCCTTCTTTATCTCGGACGAATCGTTCCAACAACCTCCTTGTCCCACGGCTTGATGATTCCTTCGATCATAGTGATCATGACCCATCCCCGCGACCCGATGAACCTGATGTTGAGGGTGAATTCGGACAAGCAAATCGCAATGGGCGAAGTACAGTTGCGGACGATACTCACCCTGTCGGCTCAGGCGGTAGTTCTACGGAAACTTCGCGTCCACAATCGCTCTCGGAGCAACTTGTGAAACGACTCCACACACGTGGGCATGTAACATCAATGTCAGACGGTAGCTCTACACCACCCCTCCCGACACTTCATGAAGAGTCGGATTCGGCAGACCTCTCATCGCCACCGCCGCCTCCGCCGCCTCCACCCCCACCACCTCCCCCTCTCCCAGGTGGACGCCTCCCGCCCCTTCCGCCCAAAGATGATGATGACGAAAGTCCCCCGCCTCCG